>BQNB010173169.1:0-13388 GCA_026074375.1 Tanacetum coccineum
TGATGCCTTTAATTGCAATCTATGTGCGTGACAAGTGGGATACACTTGGAATAAGTGATAATTATATAATATATATATACGGCATCTGTTCTATGATGTATGGTTATATATATGACTTGGTATTCGCTTCTCGCGAAAAGTTTAATTTCTTTATGCATTTAATGCAATACCATGAAATCATCCGAATATATGATGAGTATAAAATTACATATGATTAAAAATATGTATGATGGTTACTAATATAAGTATTTCTTTTTTTTGTAGTATCGTGGGCGAACCTTTGTCACCAGACCGTGTGTTCTACTTTCCTATGGATGAGCCAGAGCCGCACCTCGCTTATGACTTCTTCGCGTCCGGACCGCTACTAGGGTATGCTGGTAATCCAAACAACAACAACGGGTGGATTGAGGTAGATGTGCCATTACTAGGAGAGTTAGGAGCTGAGGCAGACGAGCCGATGGTTAGCCCATTAATTAATGAGATTGTTGAGCCGGTAGTAGAGATGGAGGGGCAGGTGATCGCTCTAGTGATTGATATGGAGGAGAACATAGCCATGCTATTCGGGGATGATGATTTTTGTGATGATGACTCTGATGGATTCGAGGATGAGGAGGAGGTCTGGGAGGTGAACGAGGAGTGGTTGATGGCTCCCCACACCACCTCTGGTGCCAGTTGTGCCCCCACCGAGCACTTATGGGGTAGGAGGTCCATCCACTGCTGCAGATGAGGGACAATCTTTCACCCTCCTAGCACATGGATTTCTTGTACCTCCATCGGTAATTGAGGACTTGTGCACCCGTGTGGGTAACCTAGAGTATGGACATAAACAACTTGTGAAGAAGGTGATTCATGTGAGCGATGATTAGGTGGCAGATGGCATTACTATCGGGGAGATTGGCCCCAGGGTTTCTGCTATAGAGGGACAGGTATAGGTTATGGCATCCCAGATGGTTCAGGCGGTGGGTATACTCGAGCAGGTCGGCACTCAGGTAGAGCAGGGTCAGCAGACTGTGACCCAGAGGGATGAGGTGATTTTTGGATTGAGCCAGCAGGTGCAGGCATTACAGGCCGCTATGCAACAGAGAGATTCGCAGATTCAGCAGCTGCAGACTATGGTTTCTGAGATGAGCAGCTGTGGGAGCACATTGATGCAGTGCATTCTTGGGATGGATAGCGTCTTGCTTATTTGGAAAGGAGACCACCAGGACCTCAGTAGTCCTATTGGTTGTTTATTTTGATTTTTGGTTGGATTATGACCAATTGTATAGTCACTAAACTACTAGTGTCAGTTAGTGAGGTCATGCTGCAGGGTGTATTTTGTTTTTATGCACACTGCAGCCATTCGGATATGTTAGGATCCTTGTATTAGAAACTTAGAAATCATCATGATTGGATGTATCGGTCTTGGAACCGAAGATTGTAACTTTTGGGGGATTTTTGGCTGTATGTATACTGCCCCAGCATTATTATCATTGTTATGGTTATGAAAGGTTCATGAATTTTTCCTGGTTATGAATTTTGTGTGATTTGGGATGTCGATGCCCTTGAGTGTTGAATGATTCCGTTTGATGAATCCTTCGCACATGTATAATACTTGCTTGCATAATCCATGAGTGGGTATTATTATTTTTGATACTTGCTGTGACCGTTGACCAAATTATATAAAAAGATGTCTTGTGAATTGATGATTTTAAAACTGTGGAATCGCAATAACGAATTTGTGTGTTGGACAAATGTCGTTGCGTGAATTGTACTGATTTTGTTGTATAAACTGTTTGTGTAAACAATGGAAAATGTGTTTTCAAATTTCATAAACTGACCCTATGATGTCAAATAAATTTTATTTTCAAAAAAAAATTAAATAATGAGAATGGAGGATGGAATGATGTTATCTTCTTTTCTTTCTTTTAAACAATTATATTTCTGTTTGTATTTTTAATCATATTTTTTATACCCAGAAAATGACTTATGCGTGTAGCGTATGAAAAAAAAGGAAGCGTTTTGACGAGGACGGATACGACGTCATTTGGTCCTCAATTATGCATAACTTGATCAACTATGCATAATTTAGGAAGAACCACGCTATGTCGGATAAATCGTCACCTTTTTAAAATGTCAAATTTTGGGAAATTGTTCGAGTTGGATTTCTCGAAAAAGAAAAGTGTTTTACCCCTGTTACAGATTCTTGTGCAAGTAACCCTGCTCCTATTGACTCCATGGAGAGAGTCTCATGCGAGTCGTTGTGACCGAGTCATCCCGAAGGGAAAATACCAACAGTATTATTCAGAACGAGTGTGTCTAGAAAGGAGTGAAGTCTAATTCGTGATAATATAAGATCGACTGTTGTCATAAAGACATGTGTCAAGACTAAATGTGTTCGGTATGCTAGTGAGCAATGATAGACTTGAACTATCAAGGGTGTAAACCAGATACCGACACTGAGAAAGGATCTTCTAGAGAATGTAAAGTTCCTAAGGTGAGTGGAAGCTAATGTGTTTAGTTTCGAGGTTGAAACTGAGGAATGGAGAAGACTTCTCCTACGTTAAATATGTGTTGCTATTGATGTATCAACCGATGGCCGTGAAGAAGACTTCTTTCCCCGAAATGGAAAGTAGTGGTAGTATAGTTTTACATGTACTCAGAATCGTTGAGGATTAGAATAAGGCACTAAACGACCCCTGACTTAAAGTTGGGTGTAGTGGTCCTTACTCCTGGACGTAATGACTTAGTGTGCGCATATAAGGGCAAAAATATTGTAGATTCCAGTCGAATGGCGACATCTATTTCCAACCTGGAGGAACAATCAAAGTAGCTAACGCCTTAAGTCGAACGGTATTGAATTAGGAATGTGCGTAATTGTCTCGACTTGATTAGTTGATTCATCTAAGATTCAATGCGATGCGTTAGGACCGAGTCGACTATGCTAGTCGCAGTGCTAAAATGTTAGAATTT
Source organism: Tanacetum coccineum (assembly GCA_026074375.1). Classification (NCBI taxonomy): domain Eukaryota; kingdom Viridiplantae; phylum Streptophyta; class Magnoliopsida; order Asterales; family Asteraceae; genus Tanacetum; species Tanacetum coccineum. Next base: position 2,953 of record BQNB010173169.1, read on the forward strand.
TGATTTTTTCAAATGAGCAACGAGCCCATGATGCTTAATTATTTTCTTGATTGTTCTGAATTGTCTTTTGACAATATGTGTTTTCTAGCGGGATTATCGCCGCCGAATTATGTGAAAAATTTGCCTTATTTGCTATGTGCTTTGAATGTTAATAAGCGCTTATGTCGCTCTTGTGTGGCCCATAATGTGGCTTAGGATGTAAGCGTATGTTGCATGGGGCTCAGTGAAAGTTCAATTAGACGGGTACGCACTCCCAAAGGGACTTCTATAGACATGGATTGGTATCCCGAAGGTCTATAGTCATTCGTGGCAGGATAAACCACAAGCATGACTATGGTTAGTTAGGACTTAATCATAATTAAGTCGGAATTATTGTCGATCATGGCTTGACGTTTAACAAGCGTAGTCATTGTTGGTTTGTACTCCACCGTGATTAAGTCAGAATTATTGTCGATAACGACTTGACCGTTTAGCAAGCATGGTATAATGTGATTTGAATCGGCTTGGGTAATGCCTACCCATATGTCGTGATTATATTTGCTAAGGCTTTATGATAAGCGAGCATGGTTTATTTTCTAAGGCTTCATGGTAAGCGAGCACGGTTATTTGCTAAGGCTTTTTAATAAGCGAGCATGATTGTTGCTGAATGTGATAATGAGCAAGTGTGATTAGTGCTTAAGTAAATCTAGGCTGAAATGTAAAGTCATCGTAAAATGACGAATATGTGATTATGTGCTTATATGATTTTATGTGTTAGCGCTATAATGCGTTTGATGGGGTCATATGTACTCCAGAATATTTTTCGCAACCGGTGGTGCATTATTAAATGAGACTGGGAGGGCCACACGTGTATTTTAGTTTTGGATATTGATGAGTAATTTGGTTATGGACAATAATGTACACTTGGGCTTTGGTTAGCGACGTATGTTTCTGTGTTATGTAGCGATGTGCGTTTTGTTTTGATGGAATGATCACCAAATCAAGATTTTGATTGATCTTTCGTTTAAAGTCTTTCGTTTAGAAACAACATGATTTATGTTTTCCCGGATACGTTCCGTGACGTATTTTGTCTCTTATGATAAGAGCGATTATGATTATATATTGATTTTGTTGGTATAAATTACCATTTGTTTCGTTAACTTTCCATCTGGAATAGTCAAGGCGAGTATTATAACGCGTAATCTTTGCGTTCGAGCATGTAAGTCCATTAAATAATGAGGAAACTGTCTCACTGCAAGTGAAATCAAGATGAGTAAGTTTTGGGAATTATATGATTTGATGATACAAAAAGAACAAAAGAATGAAACAAAAGGATCAAAATCGTCATTAAAGAATTCTACAAGATGTAAGAGAACATGAAGATTTTAGAAGATTTGATCAAAGACAAATATATGAAGATAAATATTAGGAAGATTTAGTTTCCTGATTGTATTATGTTTCCTTTGTAAACCTAGATAATCTCTATTATATAAAGAGATATCAGGCGTGTTATTATGTATGCACAGGTTTAGAGATGTAGATGTCTAATAGTTGTGTGGTGTAGCCTCAAGGTTAAGGTAACTTGATCCCTGTTGCTGTTGAGTAACACGATCTATACTAATCATATAGATTTGAGGCTTGGTGGAAACGTATGATAATAAAACCTTGTTCAATAACATTGATGTTCTTATTTATATTCCGCTGCATATTGTTATCATTGTTATTGTTAATCCTAGATATAAGTTCTAAACAAACTGAGCTTAAACGATCCTATCAGGTGGAATCAGATGGTTGTCGTGTTTTATGGCAGATTGATTTATGGATATTGATTATGAAAAGCAGGAAGTATCCAATGAGGTTTAGTTTTATAGATGGGATTGTTCCCATATATGGTATTAGTATTGCTAAGCTTCAAAGGTGTTACTGCTGCTAACATATATGATGATTAATGCTGCCGGTTTTGTTAATGTTGCTATATATACTTTCTGCTGCTAGGGTTTTCAAATTGTACACTTAATACTGCTACTTGGTTATTAGTACTTCTAGGTTTGGAAAATCAGTTACTACTGTTCTTTTTGGTTGTAGCTTATTAAGTTTGTATTGCTAGCATTAAAAAAGCAGATTGGTTAATATTGCTTGGGTTTTATGGATTTAATACTGCTAGCTCTATCAGATATCGGATAACACACACTTTGGATCTCGGATTGGTTTAGATAGAAAAAGGCTAGTTTTGGAATTAATTGAAAGAATTGATTACAGAGACGATTGTTTATCACTTATTTGAAGTTGATGTAAAGTTTCACAGGTTCGTGTTCTTATCATATCTTAAAAGTCAGTGTTAGTGATGATTTTGAAGATAACTTGTTCGTGCTTATACGGTGTTGATGAAGACTTGCAAAATCGAGCAATGTGTAATTTCTCTTATGTTGCTCAATGCAACGTTTGCTATCACTTAAAGGAGTTACGTTGTAGTTCTCAGTGTCTCATTGAAGATGAGGATTTTGTCAAGAGATTGAGGTCTACTCATAATCAGCAGTATGAGTTTGAAGTCACGTGAATAGTACAAGACATAAGACATAAGTTTGGGTTATTATACTTCTACATCAAGTTTGTTATACTGAGTTTTCTCCATCAGTAATCATTACAAAAAGCCTACAAAATGAGAGATTTTACAAATGGTTAACATATGGGTTACAGGGGAAGCTTATTGTTAGAATGTTTAACCATTTACATGCACTACTTAAGGTGAAGGTTTTTACTGCTGCTAAATCATTATTACTACTGCTAGTTTAAGTTTCTACTGCTTGAATTCATTATTCTTATTATGCATCATGGTGGGTAATTTGAGACATTGGAAGGCTTGGATTAGAAGCGTGATATATGGTTTGTAGTGGTCAAGATCAAAGCTGCTTCTATTAGCAAGTCCCCTATTGGATTATGACAAAAAGGGGAAGAAGATGGTACGAAGATGATTTGCAACTTATAGATCCTTGGTGGTATAGCATGGAAAGCATAACTTAAGGGGAAGATCTTAAGTTAAGGGGAAGCAGTTTATAAAGGAAGATTGTTTCATTCATGGAGATCCATGATCTCAACTTCAGGGGTAGTTCATGCAAGAACATTGTTTGTTTTGTCATCATCAAATAGGAGAAGATTGTTGGGAATTATATGATTTGATGATACAAAAAGAACAAAAGAAAGAAACAAAAGGATAAAAATCATCATTAAAGAATTCCACAAGATGTAGGAGAACATGAAGATTTCAGAAGATTTGATCAAAGACAAAGATATGAAGATAAATATTAGAAAGATTTAGTTTCCTGATTGTATTATGTTTCCTTTGTAAACCTAGATAATCTCTATTATATAAAGAGATATCAGGCGTGTTATTATGTGTGCACAGGTTTAGAGACGTAGACGTCTAATAGTTGTGTGGTGTAGCCTTAAGGTTAAGGTAACTTGATCCTTGTTACTGTTGAGTAACACGATCTATACTGATCATATAGATTTGAGGCTTGGTGGAAACGTATAATAATAAAACCTTGTTCAATAACATTGATGTTCTTATTTATATTCCGTTGCATATTGTTATCATTGTTATTGTTAATCCTAGATATAAGTTCTAAACAAACTGAGCTTAAACGATCATATCAGTAAGAAAGGACGAGCACCGGGACGGCGCTCCCTTAAGGTGGGTGAAATGTAACAACCCGAGTTTTACGACGCGTATAACGATCGCGAATACGACATCATAATTATTATTTTATAAGTGCATGTGAACGAACGTCGACATTTAAAATTTTATTTGTCAAAAATAAATATTTTTGTATTTTATTACGAACGGAATTTGGAAATTTTTATTTTGGTCGTTTCGCGAGTCAACGTTTGACCGCGCGATCATTAAACGTTTTAAGCATCTTAAAAATTTACGACGCGTCTCGTTATTATTCTTAAGATCGTAAATTATTATTTTTACGAATGTCGTCCTTGTTCCTTGACCTTGACCAAACTCGCGTTTAACGTTTACGTTTTTATTTAAATGGTGTCAAATGTCACTTTTGATTAAATGTTTACAAAGAATATACAAGAAATGTACGCTTGTTCTAGCTCTCTATAGCCGGCTATGGACACAAGCACACACAAACCATAGTTTGAGTTCCAATGTGGTAATCATTGTGTTTGCATTTTTTCCAAAGTTGGTTTAAGCTCTTATATAAACACAAGTAAACTCATAGATTGAAATTTTTGTTTCTCCCTTTCCTTATCTCTTGGGTTCGACCGGACATAAACACACAAACACAAAAATCATTTCAAAAATTTAATTATTGAAACCTATTCAAACATCACTCAAACAATGATTTAAATCAAGAAAGAACCAAGGGTGAAGTTGTTTCCTTGTTCCTTTTTCCTTCTTGAGCTCGTCGAACCCTACAAACACCCCACTCTTGTCATTTGATTTTTCCAACCATCAAATATTGTTAAGATGATGATATCTTGATCATCCATGAAAGAAAAATAAACATACATTAAGGTTTATGCAAGTAGTTTTTTTATGCTAGTAGTGGCTTAAAGATTATTGGGAAAAATATTAGTGGGAGTTTTTGTTTCAAAAAGTTGAAGGTTGTTGTTGGTTGTGGGTTCGAACCGGGTAAGGACACACAAGGGTGTGTTTTGTTGATTAGTTTTGAGCAAGTTTAGTTTGGTTTTGATTGAGATTTATTTGGTTTCGGATTTAATTGGTTTTGGGTTCGAAGGTCACGGCCAAAAGGAACAAAGGGACGAGTCGAGTCTTGATCGAGTCTGATCTTGCTATATATAGCATTGTAAGTATTTTACTTACTAGTTTAATAATTGTTTTTGTGATTCGATTCGTTTTCGGTTGATGCATGTGATGAAATCCAATGGATCTTGCGTCGTCTAGTTAGTTTTTGTTATTAATTGATTCAGCGAGTTGAGTATGGATTATATGACATTTTAGATGTGCCGTGAATGAATTTTTAGGTTAAAAATGGATTTTGGCGTGTTTCGTAACTCATAGATTTGGACAGAAACTTTGGCATGAAAAACGAGGTTCGAGATTTTAAGAAATTTGATTTTTGATTGGTAAATATGATAAAGCTTTCTTAGAAGATCGTTTTGATATAAAATGGAGTTTCTAACTCCTAATAACGAAGAATCTAGAGCGAAATCGAGTTATACACTTTAAGTAGAAAATAAAGTGTTTCGTGAAATATACTAGTTGCTGACATAATTTTAAACGTCCGATTTGAGCACTTTCGGGTCCGTTTCGGCCTTCCGGCGAAGCACGAAAGTTGTTCGGAATGTCGTTTTACATAAAATCTATTTAGAGTCCAAGTCATGAAAATGTGATATAATGGGTCGTTTTGAGCGGGTCAGATCTAGACAATATATATATATACATAAAGTGAAAGTCAAATAAAGTCCAACGTTGACTTTTGAAAGTCAACGGGTTGATACAAGACTGTTGGATGTTTATAAAAATAATAAACGCTATTATTCTTACAAGTATAACAATTTAGACTTAACGACTTTTATGAACGGATATAATTCTAAAAGTGGTAACTTATGGTAAACGTACAGGACATAATCCCGATAAGAGTAAATGATAACTAATTTGAACGTCGAATGTGCGACGAGATAAATGAATATTATTATGAATATAATTTGATGACGGTACTTACTAAAAATGGTAACTTTCCGAAAATAGTAACTTTCTAAAAATAGAAAGTTTCCAAAAATAGAAAGTTTTCAATAAAGTATTGTAACGTGTAAGTAAAAGAATGGTCATAACTTAATTATGTGGGGTTAGGATCTAGGACGCGCAAGTGGATCTCTCATCACATGTGTATGTATAATTATAATATTTCAATAGTTGTGATGCACGCACTATTTGATCGTACTTTATTGTAAAGTAATCGGGCGACATAAGTTATAGGTCGCAGTTGAGTTTGTTGTTGAGACGTCTTTGCATTATTTCGGTTATTTTGATCTTCGGCTTAGATCAAGGTGAGTTCATAACCTCGCTTTTTAAACTGTTTTAAATGTTTTAAAACCCGCGAGGGGGATACATGCTTGTTTTGAAAAATGGAACACGAGTAACGTGATGTGTACTTGTTGTTGTTTGTGTCGAAAAGTAAACGCAATGTGTTTTGATACGTGATATGATTCCATGCTATGGGATAATGCCTTTGACTTTGTACTCATTAATTACCGAGGAGGTAAGCTGAATGCATTAAATAGATCTATTGGGTTTGACAGGCCTGTCCGGGGTATGAATCCATTGGTGAACACCCTGTAACGGACATTTTGCATTGAGAAAGCGGTGGTGGCATACTACCCGGTCACTTATTTTATCTATAATGATAAATGTGTTAAGGTTCAGTACACGGGCTCATACAAGATAGAAAAGTTGTGTAGCCTGCCTAGCTTGCAGTCATGCGTGTTTTGTGGAACCAAATATTGCGTTCTGATTGTTGTTTATAAACTCTATGAATTCACTCAATATTTTGTTGACGGTTTTAAGCATCTATCTCAGGTATTGGTGCTATTGATGGCTTGGATGAAACTGGTCGCGGATATCAAGGATTGTGTTTCAGTGAAATGTTTTGTTTATTTAAACAAAACGATGCTTTGGAAAAGAAGTCGTGCCATGACTTTTTGATATGAAGTTTTTAAGTTAATTTGGGACCTTTTAACTCTGATGTTTTTCATATAAATAAAATAAATTTTTATTTATAAACGTACCTTTTGAACGTATACTGGGACTCGTGTGCATGTATTATGAAGCAGCACCCCAAATGTTGTATTCTGTTGCCTATCGTATTTTGGGGGTGTTACAACTATACAGAGAGCTATCCCGGCATCTAGATTACTTGGTCCATATCACTAGATCCAGTTGAATGATAGGTCGCATACAAATGCACGTAAACAAGTATAAATTGATAAACATAAACAAGCAATCAATGATAAATTAAGAAATCGAGATAAACAAACCAAACATTAAGATCTTCATAATAATGGCTAATACCCGAAGGTATTAGCCTTCAAACGTCATAATTAATACAAAAGTAATGATTTAGCCAAGGTAAACTAACTGAGTTAACGAATGATACCAAAAACTGAACAATTACAAGAGTATAAGAAATTACATGTTGTCTCCTATGGAATTAATCGCGTTGCAAAACCTCTTCTGCTCTTCTTCTCCTCTGAAAATCAACTTTTGTGGTTTAGGTATCGAGAATATGATTTAGCACACTTAAAACTCATTTTTTTAGTTTTTTATTTATAGGGTCTGGAATATGGTTAATACGGCGTATCCAAAGTCTTGGATACGGTGTATCGGGGGTTTCTTGGAGTAGGGACCACATTTGATATCTTCCAGAAAATTTTATTTCCATATGGCATTGAATACGGCGTATTGCCTACTTCTGGATACGACGTATCATATCTTGTTTCCTTCGTGGTCTTTGGTGAGTGCAGGCACATATACGTCGTATCTTCCTTGATGGATACGGCGTATTGGTTGTCAGAACAGTAATCTTCAAAAAATCTTTGTTTAAGCTCCAGAATGCGTGCCTTTTAGTTAATCTTTACCAAGTTACAAACGATTGGGTAACAATTCTTTGCAATAATTATACAAAATGGGTTAATTACATAGGATAAATGATGCTATAAAATAGACGTTATTTGATTTCATCATGCATATTTGGCCTTAAAAAACTATAACCGATATCTCATCGCTGCTGGTGAGAAATGAATGTTTCAATTGCACGAGTTAGACGAACTCCGACATCGAGCCTATGAAAATTCTCGTCTATACAAGGCAAGAACCAAAGTATGGCATGACAGGAAACTCAAGATGAGAAAAGAATTAAACACGAAAACAAAGTGTTCCTCTTTCATTTAAAATATAAATTCAAGCAGCCAAAGCTCAGATCTCGTTGTCTAGGACCGTACGTAGTAAAACATCAGTATCCATTCGGATATGTTGAACTATATGGAAAAGATGGAAAAACATTCATTGTTAATGACCATCGACTCAATCTATATCATGAAGAAGAAGATTATAATGACCAAAGGGAAGCAGTCAATCCATTCTTTCTGAAAGACTGAACTCCAGAAGCAGGAGTCTAGCTAACGACTCTCTTAAAAATTAAGCGCTTCTCGGGAGGCACCCGTGCTTTACTTAAGTGTGGAGGAGTCCATCCTCCACTCATTTCCTTTATCTATTTTTCAAAAAAAACAACAAAAATATTTTCTTTTGTGTGCTTTTGTGTGTTTGCTTTTATGCAGGTATTATAGCTTAAATCTGGAAAATTATGGAGTATGTTCAAGGATAGCTCTCTCGCAGTTACATATCTCTATGCCCCGAGAAGTACCGTTTTCCCTTAATTTTCCTTTTTTCTAGTTTATCAGTTATCACGTTTAGGGCAATGTTTAACTTAAGTGTAGAGGGGAGCCAAATAGGAAAAATTAATCAAATCTCTCCATATTTGCCTTGCTAAAATTTTTTCCAACTAATATTTTATGAAAATCTAAAACATTAATATATGCTTTCCCTAAAAATATTAAATGCTCTTAGTAAGGCAAATCCAACCGGATTGACACTGTAGCTAACACAAAACCAGTCCACTAAATTTTGAGAATTTAAAGCCTTAAAATATTCGGGTACCTACCTTTGGTACCTAATATAATTGATGCCTTTAGCTTGTCCGAGTTAAGGTTTGAATGCAATTGCAAGTGTCTCATCCGTCGTTACGACTGTGTATTTGTAAATTGTTGCCTTTTCTGGAGCAATGGTATTAGTTGAAAATTATATTTGAGTGAGCCGATAATTTAGAAGCTCTAGAACTTGTGCTTGATCATCATTTACTAGACTGAAGACAGATTAATTCATAAGCAAAATCATATGTTATGAGGAGAAAGAAATCCTGAAAGTTTCTGCAGCACCCCTTTTAGTGCTAAATATCTAAGTAAAGAAATCAAAGTTGAAAGAAAGAAATTTTGTGCCAAGCCTTAGTTATCATTTGGTATAAAAAAGAGAAGAAAAAGAAATAAAAGTTTAAAGTTTAAGGCTTAAGTTTCGGCACAAGAGATCAGTATATGCTATTCTCCCTCATCAGTATCAAGTTCCGCCCCTTCGGTCATGTTTATGTGTCAAGTACAAACTTATGGTAGTTGTCTAGATTATGTCTGCGCATATGAGTGACTTCACAATTATAAACCCTATCTGAGTGGCTTGAGTGAATTAAAAAATCAAACACATTTCCCTGTGAGGTGCTCTGTTATATGTATATGCCTGAAAAGTTATCTAACCAGTAAACACTTGTAAAATCTAATTTTTTCTCCATGTCACGATAAATGATCTTGTTTTTCTCGCTTTATATTGCTTGAGGGCAAGCAACGGCTAAGTGTGGAGGGATTTGATAACGCTTAAATTATACATGTTTTTAGCAGCGTTATTTATATATATTTTATCATTTATCCTGAACTTTCGATACTTAATAGCATAATTTATTTGCAGGTTCACTTGAAGTCATCCGAGCTCAAAAGAAATAAAGTTAAAGTGTTTACGATTATTGGAAAGCAAGTTAGAAGAAAAGAAAATACCCAAGGCTGAAAAAGAACTAAGTACGCCACACTTACCTTAAGTGCCCCGCACTTCTCAACAATTTCAAGAATTTAAAGTCAATTAAATAAAGACGCATTTAATTACCAAGTACGCCGCATAAATAATTTTGTGTGTCGCACTTCCCATCAGGACTATGAAAAAGAATTAAATGGAATTAAATACTCCTCGCATTAACACCCTAAGTGTTGTCACGCCCCGCCAAGGCGGAGACACGAGGCATAACATCATGGATATCATCACAACACAATGGTGTCAACAATAGAGAATCACTAAATGCATAACTAAATATAGAAGACACAATGTGTCATGACAATACCGAAAAACAAAAGAAACTGCACGGCGACTTGCATTAATGACAAAGGGTCTCATCAATACAAAGACATAAATGACTTACGAACCTAATAAAATCAAATAGCATTCAAAAGAATCCATACATCAAACACGAACAAAACTCAGGAGCGAACTCCAAATGCATTCCTAACGGTCTTTCTAGCCACTGCTTTTAGCCTTAACATCCTCATGATGCTCGCCTGAAAATGATGCTTTAAAACGTCAACACAATGGTTGGTGAGAGTCATAGGTTTAAGACACATAACAAAATCTTTCAAACTGCTGCGATTACTAAAACAATCCATAACATCACACGTGTCCCGCAGTCCACATACAAACCAATCCACCACAGTGTCCAGCAGTCCACTAGGTCTATCGTTCTACACTCACAATAGGGTCATGGGTAGCTCACTACCCTTCGATCGGAACACAAAGTTAGTAGGTATTATTTCAACCCTTCAGTTGGATTTGATTG
>BQNB010173170.1:0-13388 GCA_026074375.1 Tanacetum coccineum
GTGCTATTGACCCAATAATGTAACGCCTTTGGATATTCAACATTCCGCTGCATACTCAGATTTGAGGGTGTTACATATTCCCTAAATAGCAAGGCTTTTAGGGTATACAATTTAGAAACCAAGAGAGTGGAGGAAAACCTGCACATAACCTTTTTAGAAAATAAACCAAATGTTGCAGGAAAAGGACCAACTTGGCTGTTTGATCTTGATTATTTAACTGATTATATGAATTATCAACCTGTAAGATCAGAGAATCAAGCTAACAAACATGCAGGTCCACAAGAAACTAATCATAATGCAGGTACAGAAGATAATATTGATGCATGTGATTCTGCAATAGAAGATGAATCTGCTCAGGACTACTTTGTACTGCCAATATGGTCTTCTTATTCTTCAACAGTCAAGAGGTCAACAACAAAGGATACAGGTGAAGAACCTACCAAGAATCCTAACTTCAAGCAAGTAGATAAGGAGGATCAAGTCTTTATGGATGAGCTTGAAAGACTTAAAAGGCAAGAACAGGATGCTAATGATGCAGATGAAGCTCTAAGGAAGGAGTTTGCCCAAGAAACTGAGGATTTGCTTCTACAAATAGGAGCTGCTAAAGCTAGCAGTACTAACATAGTTAATACTGTTAGCACACCAGTTAGTACTGCCAGTCCTTATGGTGGACTATCCTTCACTGATCTAACCAATCCTGACCAAGATGATTCAGAAAAACCTGCACTAGAGGACATTTATGCCAATCCTTCTGATGGTATTTTTACAAATTCATCTTATGATGATGAGGGTGCAGTGGCTGACTTCACAAATTTAGAACCTGTTGTGAATGTCAGTCCTATTCCCACATCAAGGATTAACTCTATTCATCCTTCAACTCTAATTCTTGGAGATCCACAATCAGCAGTTCAAACAAGAAGCAAAGTGACCAAAAGTTCTGGAGCCCATGCTTTTGTAAGTTATATTCAAAAGCAAAGGAGAAATAATCATAAGGACTTCCAGCATTGTTTATTTGCTTGTTTCTTGTCTCAAAATGAACCCAAGAAGATCTCTGAAGCACTTGAAGATGAAAGTTGGGTTGATGCTATGCAGGAAGAATTGCTACAATTCAAGATTCAAAAAGTTTGGATTCTTGTAGATTTGCCTTATAGGAAGAAGGCAATTGGAATAAAATGGGTTTATAGAAATAAGAAGGATGAGAGAGGAGTTGTGGTTAGAAATAAGGCAAGGTTAGTTGCTCAGGGACATAGGCAAGAGGAAGGGATAGATTATGATGAGGTTTTTGCTCCTGTGGCCAGGATTGAAGCCATTAGGATCTTTTTAGCCTTTGCCTCTTACATGGGATTCATAGTCTATCAGATGGATGTGAAAAGTGCCTTCCTGTATGGCAAAATTGATGAGGAGGTCTATGTGTCTCAACCTCCAGGTTTTATAGATCCTAAGTATCCAAAGAAGGTCTACAAAGTGGTGAAAGCTCTCTATGGGTTACACCAAGCTCCTAGAGCCTGGTATGCTACTTTATCTACTTTCTTATTGAAGAATGGATACAGAAGTGGAACAATTGACAATACTCTTTTCATTAAGAAGGACAAAAATAATATCATGTTAGTCCAAGTTTATGTAGATGATATCATTTTTGGTTCTACAAAGAAATCTTGGTGTGATAAATTTAAGGCCTTAATGAAGAGTAGATTTCAGATGAGTTCTATGGGAGAGCTCACCTTCTTTCTTGGATTACAAGTCAAACAGACAAAAGATGGTATCTTTATAAGTCAGGATAAGTATGTTGCAGAAATCCTAAAGAAGTTTGATTTTGTCAATGTTAAGACTGCTAGTACACCAATTGAGACCCAGAAGCCGTTAGTCGAGGATGAGGGAGCTAGTGATGTGGATGTACATCTTTATAGATCCATGATTGGTTCTTTAATGTACTTGACTGCTTCTAGGCCTGATATTATGTTTGCAGTCTGTGCTTGTTCTAGGTTTCAGGTCACTCCAAAGACCTCCCATCTAAGTGCTGTTAAGAGAATCTTTAGGTATCTAAAGGGCAAACCCAAACTGGGCCTTTGGTATCCTAGAGTGTCCTCATTTGACCTGGAAGCCTACTCAGATAGTGACTATGCTGGAGCAAATCTTGACAGGAAATCCACAACAGGAGGTTGTCAATTTCTTGGCAGGAGACTTATTTCTTGGCAATGCAAAAAGCAGACAATTGTGGCTACTTCTACTACAGAGGCAGAATATGTTGCTGCTGCAAATTGCTGTGGGCAAGTTTTGTGGATTCAAAATCAAATGTTAGACTATGGGTTCAATTTCATGAACACAAAGATCTACATTGATAATGAAAGTACAATATGCATTGTAAAGAATCCAGTATATCACTCCAAAACAAAGCATATTGCCATTAGGCACCAATTAGGCCCACTTCATAAGGGATAGCATATGAGAAGAAACATATTCAGGTGCAGAAATAACACACTGAAGAAATGAAGCTGACTTCTAACCAAGCATTTGAAGTTAGCAGGTTCAGTTCTTGGTTGTTTACAATAGGGATGATCAATCCATAAGCTTCAATTAGTATAAGGGATGCAATATTATTTGTTGAATAGTTTGTGAATGAAGTAGTTCAGTTAGCAGAAAATCTTGACCATAGAGTGAATGATATTCATGTAGTCATTTGGTTTATAGAGAGCACTGGGAAGAGCTCTAATGGTACTGATGCACTGCTGTTGCCAAAAAATTTTCATTCATTGTTGACAATAGTTATACCGACATGAAAAGTAGAACCGTTTAGGGCAAAGATAGTACCGCTCATATATACGTTAAGAAAATACCACGCCAATGTTAAAGTGTAACTTGAACATGGATTTCTTTGATCTTAGGTTTGTTTAAACTCTAAAACCCATACAATTTGTCATAGTTCACTCATGTAATCTCTATTCAATTACTTCTTCAATCAAAACGTCTAAACTCCTCACTCACACCGACGATCACTACTTCAACAATCATGGTTGTTCTTGAATCATGCCCTAAACACAATATGGTTGCTTATCTAGAGAAGACTGATGGAAATGCAGAGTTTCATGAGATTATTGACTTTCTTGCGTGAAGTTTCCATTTCACAATGCTCTCAACTGTAATCCAGTAGTTCCTACTTGCAACATTGTTGAACAGTTTGGAATGTCTGCTAAATCCAAAATAATCTATAATGTTAGGTTATATTACTGCAAATAGTTTGACAAGCCCTGTTTCCTACTCTTCGAAGCATCAATAAGAAGTGATCTTCTTTTTGATGATGCCGATGGGATAGATTCTTTGCCAAATCAGGCTATATTTGATGCTATACAGCTCATGGGGTATGAGGGGGACATAACTATTTTAACATTTAACAAAGCTCTGTTTTCACCCTAATGGAGATTTATTTTTCATACAATGAATCATTGTGTTAGTTCAAAAAGCACCTCTTGGGATCAAATTCCCACTAATATTGCCACTACAGTAATTTGCTTAACCTCTAATCAAAAATATAATGTTTCTAAATTAATTTTTGATGGTATGCTTAGACACTTAGATGCAAAGAAAAAGTTTGTTATGTGTCCCAGCGATTTTTATTTCAGTCTTTTTGGATACACATCTAAAGAGTTGTGCCCGTGCCTTTAGACCAAATTCCTATAATGCTTTGACGAAGTAAAGTTTTCTCCATTATGGTTTAAAAAGGGTAAACATTTTTCATGGAAAGTCACACCTCTTTTCCTAACCAATGTTGGTATCAACCACAGAGGATGAGGAAAGGGTCAAAGACCATTTGGAACCTCAACCCTACCTCTCCTCCTCACACCAAGTAACAGACCAACATGACCCTAAGACTAACCCTTCCTCCCAAACCTTTACCTACTATCTCACATTCCTGATTCCATTCCATGAGAGTTCTGGTGGATCATGAGGTCAGTCAACCCATTGAAAATCAATTCAGGGAATGATGGTGACATATGCACTCCAACGTGTGTATGATCTTTGTAACGTCCTTGTGTATACAGGTTATAGATCAATCAAGAAATTAAAACACATGAAGACACAAAGATCAAGAACTTAAGAAGAAAGCCTACCTCTGATATCACATACCACGAGCTTGGATGAAGAGTGTATCCATGAAGCAAAAGATTGTTGCGATGAAAGAATCCTTAAAGACATATGGATGCAAAAGAGTCTATATCCAAACATGGAGGAAAACTGTCAAAGCTGAACCTTCAATCCATATAGATCCAGCTTTTGATGAGCTTGATGATGATCAAAATTGACATATGGGACTGAGGTGTTTCAAGATGTGGGGATGACAAGAAATGTAGTGTATGAAAGAGAAAGAAGTGATGAAGAAGCAGTTTTAGTACTGATGATGCAGCTAGGACTGACAAGAAAAAATAGTAAACCTGACAAGGAAAAATATAGTACCAGACGAAGGAAAAGATAGAACCGGATAAACCATATAAAAGTTCCTGAAAAATAAGTGCTACTCTAACAACTCCCATACCTTACTCCTACTATATTGGTATGATGAAACTATTGCTCAAATTCTTCCTCAACATGAGCCAAGCAAAGCAGTTTCAAGATAAAAGGAGAAAGAGTTGAACTTAAGGATGTCAAAGAATATTGAAAGACCGAAGGCCAACTTCAACAAGATCTCTCTTAACTTTAAAGTCTCTTCCAAAGATTGATCCCAAAGACAAGGGCAAGAAAAAGATTGAAGAGGATGAATCTGACACTGAATCAGAAGACATCAATGAAACTGAAAAGAAGTTTAAGATGCTTGCTCATATGAGAAAAAAAAAAAAAAAAAAATATTGGCCAGAAAGATGCAAGATGATTGGTAAAATTAAGGAAAGAATAAAGGATAAAGATTAGGCTGAAGAAGAAGCAACAATGGCTGCACTTATTCAAGACTTGATAACATCAAAAGCAAGAATGGAAGCTGATAGACTTCTAGCATTAAGGCTTCAAGAAGAAGAGAGAGAGAGAGCAGTTCACTGTGGAAGAGAGAGCAAAATTCCTTCATGATACAATAGCAGCTCAAAGAAGGTTTCCTTTCTTGCAGAACCAAAGCTATGCAATAAGGAATAGACCTCCTACACAGAACTCAGCTAAGGAATCAAAATGATGACTTATTTGAAACATGTAGGAAACAAGAAACATCTCAGACCTGAAGAATAAACTTATGAAGAAATACAAGCTTATATGAAAAGTAAATAAGGTTTGATGAAGTTTCACTGTATTGTTCCAATTAGGAAATAGAAAGAAGAAGATTAAGGAATGAGATGAAGAGCTGTGATCCTGACAAGAAAGAAGAAGGTTGTCAAGAAGAAGTCTTAAACTAAGGAACCATGTCAAAGCAAGAAGTAATTAGAGCATGGTATAAAGAAGAAAAAGGTGGTCACAAATAAATATGCTTGCTAGGAAAAGGAAAAGAAACCACAACCAGATGTTTGGATATTATGAAGAAGCACAAAAAGTGCCTAAAAGATTGTTACATTTGAAGGGTACCATAGATAGTGAAAATATGTAGAGAAAATCGGTTCAATGCTAGGATTGATACAAGGTATCATCACCAGAGATGGAGACTATCTCGTTATCTACAGAGACCAATGGTAACTTTAGAGCATTCAACTGTCTATCAGATGTACTACATAAATTTGATATAACAATATTATTTTCACTTGTATTACTTGAAGTATGGAGCAGTACTCATAAATTACACAAGAAGGAATTGAGTGATTCTTTGGGAGTTTAAAGATAAAGATTGAATCCTCAACTAAAGAAAATGAATCAAAGGGTTCTCCTAGAATGATCACAAGATTGGGAGATTGTTACTATGAAAGATTGTATGAACCTTGGTGGGTTTGCCAATACTAGAACTTAAAGATGGATAGTGTCATCCCACATGTTAGTTGAAATAAGGTATCCCTCTTTCAAGGATTATTTGCAAAGAATGCTTTATCTTGGATTGGAGGTTGAAAGTCGAAAGTACTTCTCTATGATATGACAAGATAGTTTATTAAACAATAGATTGATGAAAAGTGAAGCTGTGAATGAGATGAAAAGTAAGGTATTTTAGTGTTTGGCCAGACCACCACACAACAAATGGTCATCATTCACTCATGCTTAATATATAGGCATAAGAACTGGCCTAGTCCATGAGCAACGGCTTATGGTAAAGACTTCTCTAATCCCCGTTTATGGTTGACATTTACCAAAAAAAATGTATGGGTTTCCAACTCACCTTGCTTCAATTGTTAGAGTTTTGCTAGTCCAGGATCAAACAGTTCTTGGAAAATGACCACTCAAATCTATTGATATCTGATAGTTTGCTAAAAACTATATGATTTATCAATGCAGCCATGTTATGGCGAATGAAGCATTGGCTATCCTAAAAACAAACATAATTTGGTAAAGACAAATCAATTCCGTTGATGGTTGACATTTACCAAAACTGTATGGTAATTAACTCACCATATTTTTTCAATAAAGAGTTACTATCCCACAGCAAAAAACGACTACTAGTAAGGAAAAAAACCGTTCATGTGGTATTTGCCAAAACTACAAAGCCAACTTATTGATGTTGCTGAAAAGATGTTGCTGTGTTGCTGAAAAGACATGTTGCTGATAAAGATGGATAGCTGAAGATAATTAGAGATCAAGATTTGATAAAGTGTTTGGATACATCCTCCAAGAACTTAAGAAGAATAACTTGAAGAAACATGAAGTTAAATGAGTTCAACAATCATGTTTAGGGGAGGATTGTTGGGAAATATACATTCCTAACTTAGTACCGTAGATATATACATATACCACCACTAATTATAGTTGCGTACTGACATACAAATAGTTAGAACTACTCAGAAAGTAAGTAACCGTTATTATAAAATAGTTTAGTACCGTATTAAGATATATTTAATAAGATATTGTAGGAAAAAAAATGTATTATCTTTTAACGACGTTTGTAATCCCTGTAATGGTTTATCCTTGGTATGTACTCAAAGGACCAGCCCCCAACGGCAACAGCGAGTACGACATAGAATCAATTCAATATATATTCTACATAAACAAATCTCATAGTTAAAATCTGAATCATAAATCGATTAATCAAAGTTTAGTAATCATGTGTTCAATCTAATATTAATGTGTAATACCGCAATAATAAAATAACTAAACAAAAGTTATAGGTTTCCTCATATCAATCTTTTTTTATACAATTTGCTATCAACCTAAGCAGCAGCAAAGATCAGTTCAGTTTGGGACAGACTCACAAATATGCATACAAATCGACACTTTTTACCAATGCGTTGACAACAATCCGATTCAAGATTATTAAATGTAGCCGCAGGTGTAATCATTTGAACCAGTACTCCTCGAGGAAAAAAAAATAAAAAAATGCCTTTACTATTATATAGCATAATTTCGACAAAAGTTCGCACTTCAGAGAAACAACCACGTGTGTTCAAAAGCGAGTGCGCTGACTTCTCTTACTACAACCCGCGTTATCTACCGCATAGATTACCGCTCTTACTAATGCCGTTAAGGCTATGCTTCTTCAAAAGAAGACTCCTTCACCAGCTCCCGTTAAAGCTATATAAGAAATTTGTGTTACTTGTGGTGGACTGCATCCTCACTATGTGTGTCTTGCTACCGAGGGCAACACTTTTAATGCTCTAAATCCACAGGACCATACAATCAAATAGTTCCCCCCGAAGATATCCTCCTCCAAGGAGAAACAATATCGGAATAGGCAATCCAATCGAGACCAACCCAGTATTTTCCTCAACCAAAATGTGGCAGAACAATCAGAACCTGTTACAATTAGAACATATCACAATCAATGGAAATCAAAATGCACAAGCACCGCTTTATCATACACAGTTGGACCTTTAACGTTTTCTCGCTTCTACATGAATAGACATAATGATGCTAATATAAGAGCCATGCAAAACAAATAACCAATATGAAGGCAGAATTTAAGAATGAAGTCTAGACTACGATGAGGAATCAGAGCAATGAGTTAAAGAATGATATAAAGAACATGATGAGCAGTTTTTTTCAAATGTAAAGTCCCTCGGGTTCAAGATCACTTCCTAGTAATACCATTGCTAACCCGAGAGGTGACTTGAAATCTATTACTACCCGAAGTGGTATTTCTTATGATGGACCTACGATTCCACCTACTTCTTCTCCTCTTCCAAAGGAAGTGGAACGTGAACCAGAGGCGACAAAGGACAAGGTACAAACTACAAGTACCGCACACGTCCAACCTCCGGTTGTCCAAGTTCCTATTCCAGAGCCCGATCTTGCTCCAAAACCTAATCCTAAACCTTCGATACCTTATCCTTCAAGGATTAACGACCAGAAGCTCTGAGAGAAAGCTAATAATCAAATGTTGAAGTTCCTTCAAATTTTTCAAAGATTACATTTTGACCATAGCTTTGCGGATGCTCTTCTTCACATGCCTAAGTTCGTTTCTATGTTTAAGAGTCACCTTAGTAATACAGAAAATTGTTGAAATTTCAAATAGTCCCATTAAATATGCAAATTGTTTCAGGCGTATGCTCCTAAAAAAGTTTGCCCTGAAAAACTTGGGAGACCCCGTCAAGTTTTCTTATTCCTTGTGATTTTCAGAGCTGATGAGTGCATGCCTTGGAACGATCTTGGCGCAAGCATTAACTTAGAGGCCTCTTTCGTATGGAAGAAGCTCCCCACCTGCCCAGGAACTTACTCCTACAACGCATGACCTTGAGCTCGCAAATCGATCGGATTTGCTTTTATCCGTTTGGTGTTGCCGAAGAGTCTTTGTGAAAAGTATGAAAAGTTTCACTTTCTGCCGTGATTTTGTTGTCATTGATTATGATGGTCGATTCCTCGGGTTCTCCCACAATTCTCGGGAGGTCCTTTCTTGAGGACGACACGAGCATTAATCGATGAACACGGTGAAGAATTAACGCCTTTGAGTACAATAAGAGCCATAACATTTAATGTCAGACATACTTCGAGATACTCCTATAGATATGATGATTAATCGGTCAATCGAATCGATGTCATAGGCGTTACATGTGAGGAGTATGCTCAAGGGGTACTCGGATTTTTGGATAGTTCCAAGAGAGGAAATCCCACATCTATCCTGTTTTTCCCCCCCCCCCCCCCCTTTTTTTTTTTTAGATCCTATCATTACTAGACAATCTTCCCCCGTCTCTCCGGCCCTTTTGAGGAGGTGACTTCGTTTAGGTAGAGATCGAAGCTTGTCTTACAAGAGATACAATAAATTCCACACGGTGAAATAGAAGATGCCAACTTGTGATCTGAGGATACATTCATATTACATGATAAAGTTAATAAATGAAGAATCCCATCATCCCTCTCCCTCCAGAAAGACCTTAAGTATGAGGAACTTAAGTAATAAAATCTTCTATTGATGATCCTCCGGAGCTTGAGCTCAAGGATTTACCTTCTCATCTTGAATATGCATTTTTGGAAGAGACTAATAAATTACCCGTTTCCTAATTGCTAAAAACTTAAAAGATGATGAAAAGGCCCGCCTTCTAAAGGTTCTAAAGTCATACAAGCGTGCCATCGCTTGGAAAATCTCTTACATTAAGGGGCAATCGACCCTTAATTGAACTCACAAATATTAATGGAGGATACTTTAAACCGCAGTCCCAACCTCAAAGAAGTGAGAACTTAAAAATTTATGAGGTGATCAAAAAGGAAGTTATCAAACTCCTTGATGCCAGATTGATTTACCCTATCTCCGATAGTTCATGGGTGAGCCCCATTCATTGTGTGCACAAAAAGGGAGGTATGACCGTTGTAACGAATGAAGATAATGAGTTGATTCCTACAAGACTAGTCACCGGATGGCGTGTTTGTATTGATTACCAGAAGCTTAATGATTCTACTCGTAAAGACCATTTCCCGTTGCCTTTCATGGACCAGATGCTTGAACGTTTAGCAGGGAACAAATACTATTGCTTTTTAGATGGATTTTCCAGATACTTTCATATTCCTATTGACCCGTAAGACTAAGAGAAGACCACCTTCACTTACCCTTATGGGACGTTTGCCTATCGACGTATGCCTTTCGACTTATGTAATGCTCCAGGCACGTTCCAAAGGTGCATGATGGCTATTTTCCACGACATGATCGGGGAAACAATGGAGGTCTTTATGGATGATTTCTCGGTCTTCGAGGATTCTTTCTCATCTTGCCTCTCCCATTTAGACAAAATGCTAAACCGGTGCGAAGACACCAACCTAGTTCTAAATTAGGAGAAGTGTCATTTCATGGTCAAAGAGGGCATTGTCCTCGGCTATAAGATCTCTAAATATGGGATTGAGGTCGATAGGGCTAAAGTTGATGTAATCTCAAAGCAAACCTCATGCCCACTATCCATTAAAAGTGTTTTTCGCAGTTTTTTAGGTCACGCCGGGTTCTATCGTCGATTTATTTAAGATTTCTCTAAAATCTTCTGGCCAATGACCCATCTTCTAGAAAAAGACACCCCTTTCATCTTCTCGAAAGAATGTATTGAAGCGTTTGAAACTTTTAAGACAATATTAACAGAAGCTTCGATTTTAGTTTTCCGAAACCGATAGGACCTACCATTTAAAATTATTTGTGATGCTAGTGATTTTTTGCTGTATGGTGTTGTCCTGGGGAAACGTAAGACCAAACATTTACAGCCTATACACTATGTGAGCAAGACTATGACTGATGCTCAAGCTCATTATACTACTACGGAGAAAGAATTTTTAGCCGTCGTGTATGCTTTCGAGAAATTCTGGTCCTATTTAGTCTTGTCGGAAAACCATAGTGTAATACGTACCACTCGCTCACAAATATCTTTTGCTAACAGAGATGCTAAACCTGAGATTGCTCCGGTTTCTGTCTTCTACTCTACGAATTTGATTCGATTATTTGTGATAAAAAAGGACGGAGAATCTTGAGCGACCGATCACTATATCAAGATTAGAAAATCATTATCAAGCGATCTCCGAGAAAAAGGAAATTATTGAAACATTTCTCTCGAGACCCTCGTACGAATTCTTTTAGTGTGATTCTAGTTAACCCTCTATGGTTTGCCAACATTGCAAATTAACCATGCGGGGAATTTTGTATGAAAGGATTCTCCCAACCAAAGAAAAAATTCTTAAGGATGTGAATCATATTTTTGGGACCGAACCCCTACTTGTTTAGAATATGTTGCGGATCAAGTTATTAGACGATGTGCTTACTGGCAATAAGACCCCCCGTTGATATCCTCACGGCTTGCCAAAATGGACCCACCAGGGGACATCATGGTGCGAACTACGCTGCTAAAAAAGTATTTGATTCCGGTTTCTATTGGCTGACAATTTATAGCGATGTCCATGACATGGTGAATTTATGTGACTCATGTCAACGTCAAGGAAAAACCTCGCAAAAAGATGAAATGCCTCAAAATGCAATTCAAGTATGTGAAATCTTTAACGTATGAGGCATCCATTTTATGGGACCGTTCTCGTCTTCTCGAGGGAACAAGTACATTCTCGTGGCCGTTGATTACTTGTCTAAATGGGTTGAAGCAAAAGCGCTCCCCACTAATGATGCCCGAGTCGTTGTTAAATTCTTGAAATCTCTTTTTGCCCGATTTGGAACTCCTCGTGCTATAATTAGTGATCGCGGTACCTATTTTTGCAATGACCAATTCGCGAAAGTCATGCTTAAGTATGGAGTTACCCACCGTCTTTCTACCGCGTATCTTCCACAAACAAGTGGACAAGTGGAGGTTTCAAATCGTGATTTGAAACGTATTTTAGAAAGGACCGTAGGCGAAAATTATGCTTCATGGTCCGATAAGTTAGATGATGCTTTATCGGCCTTCCGTACCGCTTTCAAAACACCCATCGGGTGCACTCCTTATAAGCTCATGTACGGAAAGGCTTGTCATCTTCCTATTGAACTTGAACACAAGGCCTATTGGGTCTTGAAACATTGTAATTTTGACCTTAAAACCGCGGGTGATCACCGGAAAGTTCAAATGAATGAATTAAATGAACTCCGGGATCAAGCTTGTTGGAAACACAAAAAGTGTCAGTCACTTCCAAGCTGTAACAGGTCTTAGCTCGTAGTTAGTATAATGATTAGATTAGTAATCTAGTCCGGCCCAAGGCCCATGGGAGGCCCATCCTAGCCCATGGCCGGCCACAATAGGTACTATATAAACCCTCTCCTAGCCTTGGAGAGGGGTTGGTTGTTTCATTTTTCCATATTCCATCTTAATACAATTCATCCATTTTCCATCCAATCTCTCTCTAACATCACAACCCACATCTCACTCTTGTTCTTGGTTTGATCATAAGATTACTAGTATTCTACAATTGGTATCAGAGCCATGGAGTGGTGTGTTTAGTTTTTGTGTTTGATTTGTGTTCAAAAACCTTTACAAAGAGCAAAATAGTGATTCAAATTTTTTGGCTTAAAAACCTTAAAGTTTTCATTTTTATTGTTCCTATAGGGTTAGTAACACTAGTTGTACAAGAATTTTTTGCTAAAAACCATTAAAAATCGTGTTTTTTTGAGTTTTGAAAATTTGAGTTTCGTAGTTGTTGGAACCGAACGAGAAGAACCGAAGTAGATAACCGAACTAGCAGAACCGAACGAGCTATTTACTTTGGGAGCCGAACTAGCTATTCTTATTTGGGAACCGAACGAGCTATTTTCTTTGGGAACCGAACTAGCTATTTCTATTTGGGAACCGAACGAGCTAATCTTTGTCGGCCGAACTAGTTTGAACCGAACAAGAGGAACCGAACTAGTGACAACAAGTAGGACCGAACGAGTAGGACCGAACGAGTAGGACCGAACGAGTAGGACCGAACGAGTAGGACCGAACTAGCTAATTTTTGTCAACCGAACTAGTGAAACCAAATTAAGTTTAAACTTAACAAACTCATTTCTAAATTATACGGTTCTTTCTTTGACTTGTAAAATCCCGTGAAACAAACACTTGTTTTCCCGGTTTTGTCTAAGAATTGTAAAATCCCGTGTAGTTTCATTTCAAGACTCAACAATCACATAACCAAACACAATTTCTTTCTACCACCGATCGATCAATTTGTAATCTTTTTGATACCACAATGACGACTCTTGCGGATAAGTCACTTCTTTCTGGAGGAGACAACAAACCACCGATGCTTGAAAAACACTTGTATGATTCATGGAAAAGCAGAATGGAACTGTATATGATGAATAGACCACATGGAAGAATGATTCTTGCTTCTGTTGAAAAAGGACCATGATAAGTGCTTAATTACACATATCTTTTACCTCTAAAAACGAGCTTAAATGACCAAAAACAGACAAAAACTGC
>BQNB010173172.1:0-13388 GCA_026074375.1 Tanacetum coccineum
TTTCCTTACACCACCAACTGATGGAATCCAGATACGATCAAAGAAGTAAATTCCACCATCATCTCGTCGTTCAAAGTGTTTTTCTAATCCTCTTAGCCATTCAGCTGGAGCTTTGAGATCATTGGAAGCTTCGCCATGTGCTTCCAAAATCTTAGTCTTAAGTCCAGAATGAATGGTAATACTCATGGCACGTACTCGCCTTGGCTTGAGCCTTTCTTTTCTACTCAAGGCATCTGCTACCACATTTGCCTTGCCCGGGTGGTATTTGATCTCACATTCGTAGTCACAGCTCGATCCACCGCCTTTGGCGCATATTGATTAAAAGTGTTTTATATACCTAAAAAATATATAAAATATAATACTTCAGAAGAGCAATTAAGAAAATTTCCTAAGGAAAATTCACTCTCAAAAATATATATGATATAATATATAATACGTATATTTAACCGGGAAATATGATCACCCGGGTCGTTTCCCCAACGACTTGTGAAATTGAAACCTCGTTTTAGCTCGGATTCATGTTTTTAATCTGAATAAGAAGAAAGGAAGGTGTATAAATTTTAAAGTTTCTATAATTTATCAAATAAAGGCTTACAAATCGTAAATTGAACAATTAAAGCATTAAACTCTTTAAGCAAATTTACGGAAACAATTAAAAGCAACAAATAAGCCGATATTCACTAAAAAATTAACTTCCTAAAAATGTAAAACTAATTGTTCTAAACCTAGCAATAGACCAAAAGAAAATCTTATGGAAAAAAGAAAGATATTATTTCGTTTGATTATTTTTGATATTTTTTTTATACAATTAAACTACTTTATTCTAATTTAAATCTCTAAATAAATAAAAAGATAATAGAAGAAAAATAATTATAATTATACTTTATTCCTAAGTAAAATAAGCACAAAGAAAATTTTTAGAAAAAAGAAAAAACAACTTAACTAATTTATTGGCTTTCTTAATAGTTTAAAAGATATGATTTTCTAAAATTAATACTTATTAAAAACATATTAAAATAATAAAATATTTAACAATAAGATCCTAAAATTTTTAATAATCAATTACACTAAATAAGAAAAGATGCAGAAATTGTTCATAAATGTCGAAAGCCACTAATTTTTCTTTTAACATTTTATATAAAACTTTTTAATTAAAACTTTATAAAAACTCAAACCCTTTATATTACTAATTAAAAATCTAATAAACAAAAACTAACCTAAGAGTTACTAACTGGATGCCTAAAGCCTAATAGCGGTCTAACCTGTGAAAAAATAAGGGACAAATACGAAGCCGACTAACTGCAGTAACTACAAATGATGAAAATTACAAAAAACCTAACCCTGCAGGCCAAACCTGACTTCTAAACGACCTAGTCCTTTTAAGGGATTAAAGATGAGATGAAACTAAAAAGTGCTTTCTATATAGCAAAAACTTAAAGGAAGCAAAATTATAAAATAAAGCTCAAAGGTGAACAATTTTTACAAAAACACTTAAGCCGGTCAGAAATCCACTAATAAGCCTCTTAAGAGCTTATCTTTAATGGTATGTTACAAACAAGTAAGGGATTTACCCATTGCTTTACTAAATAAGCCCTGCTAATTATACGCCTCAAAATAAGTCCAAATTGCAAAACAAAAGATGTTATAATTAGCTTATAACTTGCTTAAGCTAATTCAGAAAAGAAAATAGAGCTATAGGTAATTTCTTTTAAGCTCACTGAAAACTGATAATGAAACAAGCAAAATCAGAGATATAAAGCAATTAATACAAACCAATTAAGCTTTAAAAGCTCAATAAGCAATTCTAGACTAAGAGCCTTATGAGAACTTATAGTAACTATCGTAATAAACTTATACTATTAAGCTATAGAAATATAGAACAATCCAACATTAAGCCCTCAAAATTCAACAATTAAGAATCTACTTATTGATACGCACTGTTTTAGGTGTTGTTCTTCAGAGTTTTTTTAGTGACTTATTTGACCAGTTGAATATAAAGTGCTGTAAAGAAGCCTAGAAATTGCAAATTAAGACTTAATTCTATAAAAGCTCTAATACACATTCTAGACTATTATACCTACTAAATATTAACTGACCTAAAGAAATTATTTTTTATTCAACTAAAATTAAATTATCAAAAGTTGTCAGCCCCATGCGAAACAATTACCTAGTTCTCTGTTGATGCACTTGACAACATTAGCACCAAATCCCAATCAGTGCGGGGTTTACCTCTTAGGAGTAAGCCGCAATGCACTTGACATCTTCTTGAGTGTTTATAAAACACAAAATTAAGCACATGCAACCAACCTTAGATGGCTTGAGTTCCAATAATTTGTACAAGTGAAAACTAGGAGAATCCCCTGGTGCTGAGATCAGATTAATAGGGCCCCCAAAATCATAGAAGCTAACTTTTAACCACCTCTACAATCCTTTTTAAATCCTAAAATCTTTAATATGAAGATTTAACTGAAACATAAGAAAAAAATTATCCCCATAATTGCTTTAACTAATGTTAGTTCAAAACTTTGCTAAACCTATACACCCCCTTAGTGTTTGATAATATAAAATCCTTTAAGACCTCAAATTACTTATATCATTGCGAAAAAAACACACATTAAGCAGGATTCTTAACATCTCAACAATCATCAAATACAACAAATTACATTCAATCTTAGAATTCATACATATGATTAAAAAACTTATGCTACTCATAGTATATATATTTTTTTATTAAGTTAATGATATCAGAATGAAAACTTTAAAGATTTAGTTCATCGAATAATAAAACAGAATATGCAATCTACTATGATTAATAAGCTAAGAATAAACACAATTAAACACATTAAATAAGCCACATCTCGATATAAGCAAATAAGCATAGCAAAGAAGAATTAAGAAAACTATTCTAAACGCTAGTAAATCAATAAGCCGGATTAAATGAGACTTACAGGCACCTATAGGTAAATACAGAGGACCTTTTGAATAGCCCGGCCAGCTCATTACAAGGCTCCGATTAGTTCTAATAATAAGCATTAGGGTATTGACGTACATTATGCGGGGATTTCCTTCCCCTTTTATAGATCCCCCTTTTCATAATTAAGGTCAAACTTCAAATAAGCTCAATAATCCAACATGTTTAAAGAGTATATTTTAAGCTGATTTAAAGTTTATAATATGATTAAATACCGAATATAAAAACTAAGCTCTATTTCAGCTTATAGTACCTGATAACAAAGTGACTCTAATATGTAGCTTAATTAGCTTATTGAGACAATTTGGCTTGTTTAGAGAACTTATGAAAAATTGAGAAAAGACGAGTTCTATAACCTAAATTAAATAAATTTAATTACTAAAACTGAATTACATACCTTAAAAAGAGAATACAACTGTTTAAAAATATACATTAAGCTTACAAAAACTATCTAGGCCTACTTAAAAAAACTAGAAAGCTAAAAAGATCGAACATCTTTTGTGTTGTGTGTTTATGAGTGGTGTATTTAATAGTAGCACAATAGTATGAAGCTTCTAAGAAGACCTCCCTCGAATTTCGATCTTCCATAGCACTTATAAAATCCCGGTACCCTTGATTATTCTAATCATTTGCAACTGATTTGAGCCCGTTATGATCATTTTGTATGTATCGCAGGATTTCGACAGCGTGTCATTTCCTATTGATGCTGACAAATGTAGTTAGTTATGTGAGTGAAGTTAGTGCAAAACCCCGTCCATCTATCACTTTCCCCCCACCACCCACAAACCCCACCCCCCCCCACCCCCCCCCACCCCCCCCCCACCCCCCCCCCCCCAAAACCCCCCCCCCCAACCCCCCCCTTGTTATTTCATAGATGAGTTTTAGTCCTTTTTTCTTTGACTCTGATGCACCATGAATTGCCTCTTTGATTTGACTGATTTGTAACCTTCTATTGTTCGTGACTGTGCTTATGAATTGACTTCTTGTATCCTCTTAATTTTGGATTTAGCCCATTGTTTTCTTAACCATCGGAGTAAAGATGGAGGCACTTGACGATGAATAGTGCTTATTTTTCCCGCTTGTTTTTTATGATACGGGTAATTGGACCCCCCCTTAGAAGTTGGCATATATGCCACCTATGCAGTCTCTAGTGGTCTTTGTATTTCACTACTAAGTGTAGCTGTAAAAATGAGTTGTAAGAGATTTCGTTGCAATGAATGGTCTCTGTGGTTTATCGATAAAGCCGAAATGGGTCCTTAGGTATCCGCTTGGTGTGGCACATTTAGATACAGGTAATTATATTAGGGACTATTTTGCAACCTTTGAACACTAGAAGGGTTGTAATTTTGAAAATATTTGCGTGTCTTATAAGACTTTGTTTTGACCAATATTTGAACTTTTCTTTGACCGGACTTGACTAAGGCGTTGACATTCTTTTCATTGGACTTTCTGCTTCCGGCTTTTTGATTCTTTGGCTTTTTTTTGCTACTCTTTGATTCTCGTAGTCCGTGCTTTGCCTTTTTTCGACTTGTTGCTCTTGTGATTATCTTATTATTATCTGATTATTGCTACCCTGCACTACACAAAAACCAAATACAAAGCCATATTGTTGCTATTTTGGCCTGTTTAGGTTTAATTGGTGTTATTTTTAGCGTTAGAATAACCGTATATGCGATATTTGAGTACACCATATCAAAATCTCCCCAACTAACACGATTGCTTGTCTCACGCAATATCAATGCGCTTTATAACCCAAGTATCTCAAACTTCCCAAACTTTGAAACTCTCTTCTTGAAAAGTAGCTACTATATGATTTTTCGTTGAAAGGAGCTTAAGAGATCACTAAGTTATAAAACACTACTTTCCGGATTTCCCATTTTACAAAGATTTTTTTTTCTTTTTATTTTTATGCCATTTTTCTTGATAATTAAACTTCTAACTACAACTCATTTGTTTTGCATTGACATATGTATTTGCTTTTCATTACCATTATTGGTAACTTCTAAAGCGAATTCATTAGAACAAAAAGCCCACAATTAAGTGTCTTAAAGATAACTTCCATGCATCCGCGAGATTTTTCACCTTTTCCTATTGCTACAGCTTAAAATTAAGATCCACGCTTAAGTCACTGAGTCCTACGATGCATCCTCAAGACTACTACTATTAACAACTTGTGTATTCCTCTATATTCACCGCATAAAATACATGATATTTAAGTTTTCTTATGTGTTGCTGGTTTTCAAATTAATTTTAAACCATTAAATCCAGCATATTATAGATCAGTTGAAATCGTCACGAAGCTTTAATATGGAAGCTTCTTTTGGGCATTAATATTGTTTATATCACTAAGCAAATGATCTCAAGTCAAAGCAAACAAAACCTCTCTTAGCTAAGTACATCATTAGTTCACTATTTTTTGTCCCATCATTATGAACCTATTGACTTTCTTTCTTCTATCTTTTTTTCAGCCATCCCGACCGATCATCGGGTAAGATGCCCTACAGCTTTTGAACCCCCTATCCGAAGAGAATCACTAATCGAACACGCAAATCATTGAACTCTCAGATAAATAAAAGCAAACTTGCAGACTTCTATGCAAACCTTTAGTTCAAATAAGAATACATCATAGGTTTTAAAAAAATGAAACTTTTTCACTATTATATTTTCAATAACCTTGCAACAAGGTTATTCGAATACTATTTACATTATATTAACGGCTTAGGAACTGCGTATCCACATTTTCTTTTCAACGACACCATCGGACACAGCCTCCCGATACAAGAGCTCGTTTGTACATATATTATGATTAAAACCCTAAATAATACTTCTATTTCCCACTAGCCCTTCTTTCGATGCTCACATGGGAGTCGCGATATCCCCTGACAACTAATGCCCCTCATTGATTTTACTAACTTTATTTTTGATGGATGTTTTGTATTTTATTTATTAACACTTAAGATTATAACTTGCATCCTTATTATATTTCACTCAACACGTATTTTTTTTCAATAAAAAAAGAATTATTATTTTAGAAAACCAAAGTCATAAACTTGAAACTAACAATTCTTATTTACAACGATGTTGACTTTATCATCGTTAAAGCCTTTTTCATTCTAAATATGCCTTTGATTAGACTTTTAAGAGGTAAAATTCCAATTTAAAAAAAAAGATTAAAGAGGACAACGTATAATTGAACTCTTTTTAAGAACTTCTCGGGCGAAAGAAAAACCACATAGTCATTCTTTATAATGCCTTTAAGTTTTCCAATAAGAAACTTTGTTTAGCATCCTAACTCTTTGTAATATTCCCGGTAATCAACCTTTTATCATCTTCTCTATCTTTGCCAATTTTATATTTGCTAATACAGAAATTCGCAAATACTTAGCACACTATATAAATATCCAACTCGGCGCCTATCTAAAATTACTTGAGATTTGCCCTAAGCCTTTCATTTATACTATATGATTCAAAGTTAGCATGTTTTAAAGCTCTATATTGAGTACTAGCACAAACTTATCATCATTATTGTTAAGGCGTAAATGCTAGAATCACACAACGTTCACTGATCGCGGCTCCAAAACATTACTTTCTTATTTCTCCACCAACGCGAAACTACATCTCGCAGTCTTAACATTTTTATTAAAACAAATAAGAACTTAAAATTTTGTAAAAATTTTTGCTATTTTGGTTGGGATTGCGGATAAACGGGTACAGCTGAGGAATCAAAACAATAGCAGCAACATCAAAATCGATAGATTCTCTCCTCCAAACATAAACGAACACATTTTGTCCTCAATCGTTTAAGGCCGGGTTCCTTTCTCTACGAAATCTAGGCCTGTTTATGATTATGCAAAGTAAACTCGTGAATCTCTAATTTCTCGATAGCATGAAAGGATATTGGTTAGATCTCTTCATCAAACTAATTTCAGTAAAAGGGTATAGGACAGCTCGAGTAGATTCGAAGGATTATTATTGGGACACAACATCTCTCGAACACAGAGAGTCATTCAGAAAATCGTTTGGTTAATCCTCTTGCCCAAAAATCACACTAATACAACAAACAACAAGAAAGGAATAGCTAGCCTTTCAACACATCCAATACATTTAGATAATAGAAAAAAAATGATAAGATCGGGTAGGATGTGAACTCCCATGAATGCCGGCTCTTCTGTTCCTTCTTTTTCATCCATGAGTCCGCAAGTCCGAACTCAGATCTGAATTAAATTTGGTCAGCTTTGGTGACAGAAGCAATGCGAACACTGTCCTAGTTTGAAACATGCCCCACTGCCGGATTATGAAACGTGATGTATTGCCCTAAGGGTCATATATGGTGTCTTCAACTACTCTCCGAAGGAGACAAATGAGGGAAATGAAGATCAAATTCTGAAAACAAGAGCTGTAGGAAGTGTTGGGTTGTAAATATTCAGTCCATATAAATCATGTGTGTTTAGAATACACCCTTTAAACCACATTTGTTTATCAAAATAACCCGCCACCCTTCGGGTTCAGACATTTCTCAACATCCGGTGGTTATCGGTGCTTGTTAGGTACGAGGAATGTGACGCGATCATCTTTGTATGGTCAAGGTTAGGTATATCTTAGATTAATTCTCATCATTCGGAACTATCATCGATTCTCAACACCTGGTTGCGAATTAAATCATCTGGCACAAGGAAAATATGGATTCTTCTTGAACCCTGCGGATCACTATCCTCACGGGAGGACATAAGAAGATGGCTCAATTGAGCTATTGCGATTATGCCATGAAATTTTTTCGGATCGGACATCCTGAGGAAGTTGGTAAAAGATAGTGTCATAAGATGAAGATTTGAGATATTCCTCTGATGCTCACGAACTACTCCTCGATAGGAACGATGTTAGATAATGATTCCTTCGAGTCACTCATGGTATGAAGGAAGTGTGAATCCTGATGAAGAGGATCATCCTTTGGAGGAAAAAGCCTTTTTAGAAAACGTAACAAAGCGTCCAGGCGTTGGATTCTTTTGTGTGTTCTTGAGTAGAGATAACACTTCTGGTAGAAGGTTTTATCGATGTGGTATCATTACAAAGCAAACTCTCAAGACTAGAGTAACATCTCCTTAACTCTGAAGTCATAAAATCTCTTCGCTTAAAATTTGCTAGAAACTTATTGTGGCCTAGAAAAGCATCATATTCATCTACATCAGTCCTCTGTGATCGAAACTCCTCA
Source organism: Tanacetum coccineum (assembly GCA_026074375.1). Lineage (NCBI taxonomy): Eukaryota > Viridiplantae > Streptophyta > Magnoliopsida > Asterales > Asteraceae > Tanacetum > Tanacetum coccineum. The sequence goes on from BQNB010173172.1 coordinate 8,181, forward strand.
ACACTTATTGTTCTAAAGTGTGTTAAGGAAAATAAGCCCTCATCGGCGAATTTAAGACGTTTGGAGTTCACTGTTTTCGACATCTCTCTTACTCAACATCTCGCTTAAGAAGAGGATTTACTGTTATGAAGAAGTTGAAGTTATCATCAAATTCGAAAAGAGGGTTTGAATAAACTTGAAAATTTCCTTCTTGAGAATCTTTTTTAAGGATATGAAACGGTCATCACTCTGGTGGGTAATGAACTGTTAGGAAGAGTGAATTCATCGCGTTGGGAAATTCCTTCGAAATTCTTCACTTAGTCTTCACGGAGAAGACATCTAGGAGGTAGGTATTCCATTTAGATAGAAAGTACGATGGATTACTGCCAATAATCTGGATCATCTTTCAATAAATTGGATTTTACAGAAATGAGTGAAAAAAATGGCTCATCTTGATATTTTCTTTGGATTATGCATCGAGCCATAATAAACAAGTTCTATCCTTTCCTACTCTTATCTTCAGATGTTAATTTCTTATTTCTTCATACAATATTCAATGAGAGCTTTTGCAGGTTATGCAGAAGATAAGAGTCTTTGTCTAATAATAATATGCCACTCTTTTGCCGCGTCTGGTTCAAATCGTTAACTAAAACGATATACTTTCTAGCTATAGAAAGTGAAACCATCTAACTCTAACTACACATCCTTCAGGCATATAATATAACCCATCGGCGATGTGTGAAATGAGAACGTATGGCTATACAAGTCGTGTGTCATATCGGTAGGAGTCAAAGATTCCAAGCCAAGTTTCTTGTAGATAGACCAGTCACATATACGGCTAAAAGGTTTAATACTAGCCCCGATTGGCTCTAAAGCTCACTAGGTTATACTCGAGTCTCTTGTAACGCCACTTAGGTATAAGAAATTTTTCCTGAGATCTTCGAGACTTTCCTCGGGAATTTGTTCATAATTTGATAGCAGAACATTAGCCATTCACAGTTGTGATGCGCTTAGATGCTCCTCGAGTTTCTCCACTTCTGTTTCATAGCCAACGGAGAATTTTAACCATTTTGCTTGCAACTTTGGCATCTTCGGACTAGGAGAGATCTGTCAATCAATCTCTATCTGGAGTTGTTTAAACATCTTCAAAAATACTACCCCGGCTCATGTTGAGCACATATGGATTTCATCGTTTCATCTCTCACTTATTTATCCTCTTCGGGGGTATGGAAGCTTTAGGCTTGATATGACAATTGGTTTTGGAAGAATTAGTATCATGAATTTCAACATTAAAGGTTTTCTTTGCCTTATGTTTTTGGAATTTCAGATGAAATGGAATCTTCTTCCTTCCAGAGAGGTTGCCGGGACATGATGCGGTATTTCCAAATTTGGCATTTTTTGCACTTTTTCCCATGTTTAGCTGTTTTCTCACGGGTTTTGTACTATTTATCGGGGTTTCCTTTTTTCGCAGCGAATTAGATGTATCGGGAGTTAGGAACAACGAGGAATTCCTTGAAGGTCCTTCACAAGTTTTACCAATCCTTTCTTTTGCTGGCTGATGCGGATGATACGCATTGATATGCTCACTTGTCTTCTAGGGTTAGTTACGCAAAAACAAGGTTTGACTTGGGAAGAGTACTCGATCTTGAAGTGGTATTCAGCTGGTGATGATTAGTTGTCGATTTATTTATGCATAAAACCTCTAGAGCATATTGTTTAGAAAATCATCTTGTTTCTTTTGTAGAATCATTGTTAAATCTCTTTGAAAATAATCTTGGCTTTCTTGAAAAAATTATTTTCAAAACTTCATTTGAAATTATTCATGGTTAGCATCTTTAGCCTTTGGCATACTTTCAAAAATTCTAAGTTTTTTGAAACACCTTTAAATGTTGTGACGAATGGCGAGTGCACTGGTAAACTGAATTAACTCTAGGCTCGGTTTGTTTGTGTGGTTGGTCTTAGATAAAGCTCCATGCGTGGGTTTTTGGAATAACATGGCTACTTTGATTGTTTTGAATGGTTTTGGTGAAATTTGGTTTCCACAGGTTTTGATTGAATTGTAAATTGTTCTCCTTTAGGTATCGTTTTGTTTGTTCCCTTGGTTGTTTTTGTTGAACATTTGCGTTAGATTGAAACCCCTTGGATCCTGAGTCTATAATTCGCCATAGTTTGGCCAAATTTAGGAGCGATTCCTTTGAACAAAGTTTGCCAACGGGCCATTGAGGCGGTTTGTTGAGAATTTTTGATGAACTGTTTGTCTCAATTTTTTTTTATATGAAACGGGGGAACATTGTTTACTTGTTAACAAGGACAATTGTTGAAATTATGCATTCAGTTTGAACCACATTCGTAACACAACTTTCCTGACTGCTTTGCACTATTAGCAGAGTCGATAGCAAATTTTTCCTTCACTAAAGGTCGCTTTTCTACTTAAACAAAATAAACAAGGGCTCATACGAATTCATTTCATTTTTTGTCTTCAAATAGCGCCGGCCATTTGTTGAATTCTTTAACATGAATTATATAGAGTGTAAGATAGATAGTAAGAAGGATGCATTCGTTAATCTGCTCTTGATATCATTTGGACGATCTTCTTGAATAAAGCACTTTTAGATTTATATCTCTCAATAATGGCTAAACCATCACCGATCTCTAGGCCCATGCTTGTCTAAAAATATTGCCACCATAGCAGGCGGACATCTTAAAGCATCTTGATCATTGGATTATTACAAGGAAATTATAAAAACGCATATCAAGTGTGGTGTTAATTCTGAGAATCAGAACCATGTATCGGCAGGAATTGAGAAATGAAGTCCTTTAAAACGCTTCCCCATGATCTTCTGTTGGAAGGTTTCATTCGGTGCTTTTGGTTAAAAAGTAATGATCTTCATTACCTATGATAGTAAAGTGGTTTTTAAATGGTGGTGGGTAAGAATTGATTTTATTGAATTTTGAAACAAGGTCGTCCCATGATGAGAATTCGATCTAGCGAAGGTTCTTTGTCTTAACCAATCTCGGGTTCATCCCGTTCACTAGGTAGAGAAAAAGGAAAAAGCAAAAGCTTAATCTCGAAGTTGTTCGAACTTCGAGGCATTGTCTAACATTAGTTTGAAGTGACCTTGCTTGAAAATCTGACAGCGTGATTCATGAGGGCGTCACTTGTCTACCCAGTGATTGAACTTTACTTACTTTGCACAAGATTGAATCAACGGTTGGTTTTAAGACTCAATAAATTGTTTGCATAATCAGTGGTACAAACTTGAATCAATTTCATTATCCCTTTTATGTAGTGGCTATATGTACCATCTGAGCCATGGGTTTAACGAATTAGATCCTTTTACTTTCGGCTCGATCTGGAAACTCTGGTAGTTACTTCTCAACATATAATCAGGTGTTATTTGTTGTTGTGGTCGATACGAATTCTTTGATTGCACGAGTCTCCTTCGCTGAGATCGATATTTGTTGAAGCCACTGCACTAAAAATTAATGAAATTAGAAGAGTAAACATCAACATTCACTAAATTTTTTCTTTAATATGTATTTTTATTATATTTTTTATATGTAATAAAAAAAGGGGATCTATATACTTCTTAATAAACAGCGGCGGAAAAAAACAACTTAAACAACCAAATAATAACTTACTTCACGGTAGACTCTCAAATAAATTTTCTTTTTTAAGGTGAAGTCCGATACTTTGTCTATTACAGTTGACACAAATGCGCATGTTGTTGAATCTTTAGGTTCGATTTAGGCGAAACTATTAAGTTCCCTGAGTAAATTGAAATGTTTATTTAATTGATCTTAATAGAAGATATTATTTGTTCGGTAGTTTCTCTTACCAACCCTTTTATGTTATTTCTTAATCTTTTTAGCCGACAATTTATTTATAATTTTTGCATTTTTTTTTATTCACTTTTATGATTAATTATAATAAAAAGTAAATAGAAAATATATTTTTATTTTTTTTATATTTGTTTTTTCATATATTTTTTTTTGATTTTGAATTATTTATGCAATAAATGCAATTTTTCTGAGGACGAAAAGGCATCTTCAAACAAATCAACAAAAGCTAAATACGAAAGGAATACTTTAACACAGTCCTCCGGCCACGGCGCCAAAAATCTGTATTACATGTGCTTTTTATATAACTAAAATTTATATATAAAATTAATAATACTCAGAAAGAGCAATTAAGAAAATTTCCTTAAGGAAATTCCACTTCTCAAACAAATATATATGTAATTAATATATAATACGTTATATTTAACTAACTGGGAAATATGATCACCCGCTGCGTCGTTTCTCATACGACTTATAGTGAATTGAAAACCTCGTTTTAGCTCGGATTATGATTTGAATAAGAGAAAGGATAATTTTAAGTTTCTATAATTATCAAATAAAAGCTACAAGTAAAATTGAACAATTAAAAGCAATTAAACTCTTAAACAAATTAACGGAAGCAATTAAAAGCAACAAATAAGCAAATTCACTAAAATTAATTCCTAAAAATGTAAACTAATTTTCTAAACCTAGAATAAGACAAAAGAAAATTTTTGGAAAAAGAAAGATATTTTTCTTTTGATTATTTTTGAATATTTTTTTTTATCAATTAAAAACTATTTAATTCTAATTAAATCCTAAAAATAAAAAGAAATAGAAAATAATTGAAATTATATTTTTCCTAAGTAAAATAAGCACAAAGAAAATTTTAGAAAAAAAAAGAATTACTATTTTTGGCTTTTTAGATTAAAAGATATGATTTTTCTAAAATTTAATCTAATTAAAAACTATAAAAATAATAAAACTATTAAAAATAAGATCCTAAAAATTTTATAAAAATTACACTAAATAAAGAAAAAGTGCAGAAATTTATAAAAGTCGAAAGCCCTAATTTTTTACTTTTTATAAAACTTTAATTAAACTTATTAAAAACTAAACCCTAATTACTAATTAAAACTAATAAAAAAAACTAACCTAAGGACTAACGGTGCAAAGCTAAAGGGACTAACAGTGAAAACAAAGGGACAAACGAGGGACTAACTGAGTTAACCTACAAATGAGAAAATTACAAAACCTACCCTGAGGCCAAACCCGACTTCAAACCTAGTCCTTTTTAGGCTTAAAGATGAGATGAAACTAAAAAGTGCTTTTCAGCAAAAACTTAAAGAAGCAAAATTATAAAATAAGCTAAGGTGAACAATTTTAACAAAAACACTTAGGGCTGAAATC
>BQNB010173173.1:0-11652 GCA_026074375.1 Tanacetum coccineum
CTCTCTCTCTCTCTCTTTCTCTCTCTCTCTCTCTCTCTCTATATATATATATATATATATATATATATATATATATATAGGATAAAGATCAAATAAAAAGACAAATATTCGTGAGAAGGATAAAAAGAAAACTTTTTTTAAAAAAGTTCTCGAAAAATTCCAAAAAAATTCCATTAAATCAGGTATGTTGGTGCATAAAACTTTTGTAAAAGAAGTTTTTCTAATTTTGAGTTTTTATACGTTTTTTTAATGCGCAAAAAAAGAAATTTTGATGCACAAATTTTTCGACTTGTTATAGTTTGATGCGCAATAAAATTTTGATGCAAAAAGTCAAAAGAAGTTGGGTACAAAAACGAATTTTTGATGCACAAAAAACCGATTTAATGCACAAACGTTTTTTTTAATAAAAAATTTTCGGCAAAACTATCCACTTTTAGAAAAACTTCATTTACAACTTTTTCATGCACCAACATACACGATCTTGTGGAATTTTTTCAGAATTTTTTGAGAACTTTTTAAAAAAATAAATCTTTTTATCCTTCTCACGAATATTTGTCTTTTTATTTGATCTTTATCCTATATATATATATACTATTGACTACGATCAGACTTCTACACTATCAGCTAGTGGAATGTCCTTGGGTAGATCTCTCCGGTTCTGGCTGGATCGTGGGAACGTATACATATACCTAACCACCTTATAACTCCAAATAATTAAATACATGGTCGGTCTTTTGGTATCATTCACAGCCTTAAAACCATTTGTACGGGCCCCCTCAACATGTGCATCGATATTCGAAAAACGTTTAGCACATGAAGGGTGAAGCTTGCACTTGAGTCCTTTAAATTCACATCTTTAGCCATATATTTTAATCACATTTTCTTTCCTTATCAAAAATGTCAAATCTCTTGATATTTTAGATATCAATTGATTCAAATATTCATGGTTTCAGGGAAAAAATGTCCAATTATTAACAAGCCGATTATTGGAACATTTTAATGCTCCCCCTCAAATTATGAGGGAATAGTATGGTGTTTGAGTACGTTAATTTGAAAGATTTTGAATTTACTAAGAAATTCTTGAAAATTCGTACTCAAACACTATATTAGCCTATATTTAAGTCTACACTACACATTTATATATTCACAAGATTATGTATGAGACAGGACCTGAAAATGTTCAAACCGAAAAATGACAAAGTCATTTTGTCCTTGTCAGCAATCTGCAGTCCGTCTCGATAATCTTCTTTTGGAAGTTGTCTTAGCTTTCCCCCGAACCAGCAATCCTTTCTTGAGTAGATTTAAAGCTTTCTTGCAAGCCGCATTAAGCAGTCTTGATGTATAAAGCTCAAATATCCGAAGTACACAACTAATTCAAAATCGTAACACCAAAGTCAATTAAGTTTCGGATGTCCGTACTTCTCCTTACACGATAGTGATGATATAAATTGTAACACCAAAGTCAACTAAGTCCCGGATGTCACAATTATTCCCTCTTAAGTAGTCGAAATAATAACACCTAAGTCAACTAAGTCCCAAATGTACTCATTTCTTTCTACAAAATACAGACTAACTTAAGGAATCATCATACTTATCAAACCTATGTGTACCTCTTTTGTCAACTAATTCTACCCCCTTTTTAAAATAAGCTTAGTGATTAACCGTTTGAGGAAGATTTATTGAATCAGTAACCAATCTTCTCACGCTTAGAATAAATCTTCTTACAACACTTCCCCTTAGTATCTTAAATGATGCATACTTGAAATCACAAAATATCTCTTCCCCTATGTAGTTGAAATAGTGCACCCGAAAGTAACAAGTTAAACACTGATTTTCTCTGCGGTTATGATTTTTGTCTTCCGGGAATGACCTAAAATGAGAATAGGGTATGAATTCTAGCACGTGTACTCATTAACTTTCTTGTATATCTATTCCTTCCCCCTTGCTGGTTTTGATACCTCGGAATCAACAAAACCTAGTACGCACATATACTTGAGATCGTGTTCGAAGAATTGATAAGCTTAAATCTATTCCGTGAGAATCAACCAATTCTTAAATTGCAAATACGTCCCAAAGTTTGAAACAAATGACATCTAAAGCCCTTGTAGTTAATATAAATTAACTCCCCTTAAAAATGTTATCCGTCATTATCCAAAACTTTATCCGTTTATTTCGTGACTTATTTTGAAAGACCGTTTTAAAAGATTATTTGATGACACATTCTCCCCCCTCAAATAATGACTCGTTTTCTATTTAAAGAGTTGTTGTCATTGTTTGAGTGGTCGAATTGTCTTTGAAAATCTTTTTGTGATTACTGAAAACACTGATTCATTGTAAAGACAACTTTTTACCAATAAAAATAAGATTTCTCTTATTTTGACAAATAAATGCACTAACACATACACTAATTTGTATAAAGGAAGCACAGGTTGTGTTGCAAAGTAAACACAAGCCTTTGCATGGTCATAAAGTAGACCATGCCCGAGAATAAATTTCCGTTGTGAGGTCAAGTTTTCTTATTGAAATACTTGCCTTTAAGATGATGACCGGGTTGCTATCGGAAATAATAGCAAGCCATTTTTGGCATGTTTTAAAATACTTTAGAACTTCTGCTCGAACTTCATTTACAGCGTCGTATCATTATCAAATGACATTTCTAAGGCCATAAATGTTATCGATTTTCAGAAGACATGCCAGAGATCTATATTTTTATATTTTTTTGATTTTTTAATTTTGTATTTTGTTTTTATAAAATTTTATAATAAGTGAAAAACCTTTTTGTGTTTTTGTGATTTTATATATACATATTATACAGAGGATATAAGAATAGGTACCACCACTATTCTTCGACTTCATCTGCCAGTTCTTTCAGAGTCTCAGGAGTAAAACTTCTCATGCCTAGCTTGTCGATAAGGAATTCAATTCGATCTCGACATAGATCCTTGATGAAGATGTCCGCCAACTGATATTCCGTTCTGACAAAGTAAAGCTCGACGACTCCATTTTCCACTTGCTCTTTTATAAAGTGATATCTCATGTCGATATGCTTTGATCGAGACTGTTGAACATTGTTGCAGCATAAGGCAATAGCGCTTTTGTTAGCACAGTACATTGGAATTTTATTGAATCCAAGGCCATTGTCGGTAAGTTGTGATCTCATCCAAAGGACTTTAGCATAACAGCCGGATAAGGCTATATATTCAGCTTCTGTACTGGATATTACAACGCTTTTCTTCCTTTTTGATGACCAGCTAACAAGTCTGTCTCCTAGCAATTACATACTTCCATATGTACTACGTCTGGTATCTTGACAACCCGCGTGATCAACATTTGCAAAAGTTGTTAGAGGAATAGTAGAATCTTCCAAGTACCATAGTCCCTGATTGACGGTTCCTCTTAGATGAAAGATTCTTTTTACAACTTGTAAGTGCTTTTCGGTAGGATGAGCCTGATACCGGGCACAGATGCAAACAACATAAACAAGGTCTGGTCAACTGGATGTGAGATACATAAGGGTGCCAACCATGCCACGATAATATGTAGGATCAACGGCTTTCCCTTGTGTATCCTCATCCAGTTTGGATTTCTCTACCATTGGAGTATCCACTAGGTCACAAGATTCCATTCCCTATTTCTTAAGTGATTCTAGAGCATATTTTGATTGGTTTAAAAAGATGCCTTTAGGACTCTGTGAAATCTGTAGTCATAGAAAAAATGATATTTTGCCCATCATTGACATCTTGAATTTGGAACACATTATCTCATAAAATTTATCACATAGTTCAGTAGTAGTAGAAGCAAAAATTATATCTTCAACATAGATTTATACCAGGAGGATATCTTTGCCTTCTCTGCTGATGAACAATGTAGGATCAACCATGCCTTTGGAAAATCCTTGGGATAGCAGAAACGATGACAATAGATCATACCACGCGCGTGGAGCCTGTTTCAACCCATATAGAGCTTTCTTTAGTCTGTACACGTGATTAGGATTGTCAGGATCTACAAACCCGTTTGGTTAGCTAACGTAGACCTCTTCACGCAACATACCGTTCAAGAATGCCGTCTTTACATCCATTTAGTAGACGATCATATTCATATGAGCAGCAAACGCGAGAAATATCCGAACAGCTTCTAGTCTAACCACGAGAGCAAAGGATTCTTCAAAATCAATTCCCTCTTTCTGATGGTATCCACAAGCTACCAATCTAGCCTTGTTTTTCAAGATTCCTCCCAATTCATCCAATTTTACCTTACATATCCATTTTAAGGTGATAACCATCACTTTGACTTCAAGACGTTCGAATTCATGTAGCTCTTCTTGCATTGCCTTAATCCAGCATGATTGAGTTAGTGCATCTTTGTACGTCTTTGGTTCAACTAAAGTTAGGAAGGCATCATAGTAGCAAAACAGGGCTTGTTCGTGTAGTTGGAGTCTTGTGGAAACGGGTCTGGAAGGGTCACCAATTATGTTTGGTAACCGATGATCTTTTGTCTATTTACTAAGGTGTTATGAGATTGGAGCATCTGAGTGCACAGTATTAGGAATAACATCCAATGATGAAGATTCTTTAGAAACCGTATTTGGAATTGAAATGCCAAAATAAGTATCATTACTCATAAGTGCAACCTCAAGGTCATGTGACTCTTCTTTAGCACTGAGAGGGATTACATAGGATTGTGATTGGTGAGTGGATTGAGAAGTACTTGGTGAAAGTGCATCTTGATTAACTAATGTTGAGGAAGGTGAACCAGTTGACTCAATAGGAGCTGGAGCTTCTACTACAGGAACTGGAGAGGCAACACTATCTGGAGGAGAGAAGAGCTCATCAAACACTTGTTGAAACACAAGATCCCATTCACGCCTAGATGGTGGTACAAACGGTACTGAAGGAGCAGGGTTTGGAACGAGTCCTGAACTGGGTGTTGCAGGAGTCATACATTGAAGTCCGGGTCTTGAACCGAGTTGTTCAGAAGCCATTGTCGTTAGCTCATCAAAATCGACATGGATGGTTTAAATAATTTTTCTGGTACGTTGGTTGTAGATGCGGTAAGCTTTCTTCTTGGGTGCATATCCGATGAAAATACCTATATCAGCTTTAGCTTGAAGTTTGCCCAAATCCTCACTATCATTGTTTGGATAGCAAAGTATGCCAAAGACATGAAGGTAAGATAGATTGGGTGTAACATGCGGTAGTGACTGCCTCGGCCCATAGAAATAAAGGAGCTTTTGCGTAGATTAACATTGTTTGAGCGGCTTCAACAAGAGTACAATTTCGCCTTTCAACGACACCATTTTGTTGTGGAGATCGCGCAACCGATGTTTCATGAGAGATACCCACACTCTCATAATAGCTATGCAGAGTTTGATTGAAAAACTCAGTTCCATTATCTGTACGAATGTTCCTGACAGGCGTATTCAATCTAACTTGTATCATCTTTAGAAACTTGATTATGAAATCAGGAGCTTCATCTTTTGATGCTAGAAACTTCACCCATGTGAATTGAGAGTAGTTATCCATAATGACGAGGATGCACTTTTTTCCATTTATACTTGCAACACGCATAGGCCCACAAAGATCCATGTGAAAAAGATATAGTTTTTCCTGATTGGTGTCTTCAGATTTAGGTTTATGTAATTGTTTCTTGCTTTTGCCCATAGCACATACCGAACAGATGATCTTTTTCAAATTTCAATTTAGGAAGACCTCGTACGAGACCATTTTTATCCAAATGATTAATAGCACCAAAGTTCAAATGTGACAATCGTCGGTGCCATAACCAGGATTTGGTCTTTGAGGCTTTATACAAGAGACAAATTAGAGAAGACACCATCATATCCCCCATTAACAATGTATAAAGGTTGGTTTTCCAAGATCCTGAGAGTAAATCATCACCTTCCAGATTACGAATAAAGCACGTATGTTTTATGAAAGCTACTTCAAGATCTAAGTCACAGATTTGACCAACAGAGAATAGATTATGTCCCTACCCTTCCACATAATAAACCCTTAAAATTGTGATATTTCCTATGTAATAGACACCATACCCCCTAATCTTTACAATCTGGTCGTTATCGAACTTGACAGTACCAAGAAACTTATGAACAAAATTGGTGAGCTGAGAGCGATCTCTAGTCATGTGATTGGAGCATTCGGAGCCCAAATACCACCAAAACATTTGGACAACCTGAGATCGACAAAAGAAGAAGAAGATAGAGCAACTAAAGTATTGGATCCCCGAGATGTACCGGGTTCCATTTTGTTAGAAATCATAGATTTTGCAATCTTAGGTTTTCTATTAGAACCATTAGTCTTAGGTACCTTAGGTCTCCTACTATAAACCTTAGTTACTACAGATTCTTGTGTAATTACTTCTAGAGTAATGGGTTCCCTAGGAGGCACTTTATTAGTGGTGGTAATCCTAGTTAAAGGGCACACATTTCCAACTAAAGTGAAAGTCCTTCCTATAGGTCTCCAGTTATATCCAATTTTAGTAAACACTTTTCTTGTAGGTTTCCATTCTTCTTTCTTTTTAGCTTTCTTAACAGTCTTAGATTTGGAACTTGCATTCATATCAGAAACAAATTCAAGAAAACACAATTCATGTCTAGCATCAAACATAGAACTATTACATTTAACACAAATTAGCTCAGAATTTGTATTTAATTTGGAATGCTGCACATTTGCATTTCCAGATGGTTCAACAACACAATTCAATTTATTCAAACTAGACTTAATTATCCTAGAGTGGTCTTCTATGTTATTCTAATTCTGGGTACTACTTGAAATCTATAAGATCCTATCATTCTTTGTATTGTCTGTAGACTTTGACCTGCTAGATTTAGTAGACCGGCTTACTCCTATAGAAGTTGACACAGAATTGTTAGTGGTCTGTTTGGTCTTTGTTTGGTAAGGGCCTAACTGTTTTTGGGATGTGCTTGATGATATGACTAGTTCAGCAAACCTAACTGTTTTCTTTTTGTTAATAGGCGTGACAGCAACTAATTTTTTACTCGGTTTATGAATATCAAGGCAAGTATCTCTAACATATCCTAGCAACGCTTGAATAAACTTAACATACTTACAGGCATAGTAAGATGCACTATCTATGGGGTTTAGTGATTTGGCTTGTTCAACTATCTCCCTAAGAATAGCAGCTTGTTTCATAGTGTGCTTAAGGTAGTATTAGTGAGCGTCCCTATTATTCTTAACCTTAGGAGCCAAAATTACTGGGTCAAGCTTATACATTCCTAGAGCAATAGTGGTAGTATTTGACACTTGGGCAGCATTGTCAACTATATCATTTCCTTTGAATTTTTTAAGATCATTTTTTAATGTTGTTATGACAAAACCTTTTCCTAGAGTTGAGCATTTAAATTAGTAATTTCAACAGACTTTTAATTTAATTGATTAACCATAGATTCAACTTATTCTTTAGCTTGAACACGTGATGGTTTAATTGAATCATAGAGTTGTTTATAAGTCTGTTTCAAATGCTCATTCTCAGCAATAAGTTTCGTCACCCTATGTTCCAGTTCTATATTGATGGTTTCAATCTCATCTATGTCCTTTTTCACACTATTTGTGGTGGAAGTTTTATTCAAACGTTTAATGTTTGCTTTTAACTTCTCGATTGTTGTGTCTTTTTTGTTTAATTCAAACAATTGATCAAATGTAGGTGCAGTTTGGTTTACATAAGTGTTATTCTTTTGAAAAATTTCTTTATTGAGTTACATCGCAATTTCAAGAGAAATGCAGTGTTGTTCAAGTTTAGAAAAAAATTTCGAAAGTCTATTATACTCATCTTTTTCAACCATGTTGTGTTGTTTGATAAGCTCAGCTTCAAGTTCCAGACACTTGTTGCACATTTCCACATAATTCACATAATCATTCATAGCAACAGAAGAATTCACATTCACATAAGTATTCATATCCAATGAAGAATTCAGAACAATATTCACAATATCTTGAGAAATGATTTGATCCAAGAGTTGATCGTTTTCAATCAAAAATTGTTTCTTTTAAATTTCAAAGCACTGTTTGTCTACATGATACTGTTGAACAACAGCTTCCATCTAGTTAAAAACTGTTTGTACTTCCGATATCTCATTTAAAAGATCTTTATCAAAAACATTAAATATGTCTTTTACGGTCTTTAAAAATGGAATTATTTCTTTTAGGAAAACAGCTTTAGTGTGTTCAAACCCCCATTCCCCTTCTGTTAAAGCATCGGGCATGATCCGCTTTTTCACCACATTGTCAAATTGGCCAAGATGGTATTTAAGCTTTTTAAAGCTTGTATTAACCAGGCTTACCTTAGGAAGTTCCCGAGGAGCCTCAATTTTGACAGGCAAAAAAGCAGATTGGTCAGTATTAGGGTGTGAAGTTTGTAACCGGAAAACTTGTTCATCAGACAGTTCTTGTTGTGGGATGAAACGTTTACCAAAATCTTCAGAAAATCAATTTAACTCAGCATAATTAATTGGTTTAATGTTAACTTTATTTTCTAAGACTTTTGGATCACTTTGTTAAACATGAGAATATAAAAGATAGAAGAGATAGGTTTAAGATTTGCTTACAAAAATGAAGAACAAGCTAGATGTAATAAGACTTGAAAAGGAAGTGAAGAATCTTGAAACCCAAATAAAATAATCAAAACCCTAACTATAGATCTTGAACAAACCCTTGAAATCAAAGAACCAACACTTGAAACTACCTTAGATATGAACAAAGATCAATCTATAAAACTTGGATCTTGAAGGAAATTAAAGATAATGAACCTTAAGAGGGTGTGTGTTTATGCCGTGAGCAAGGAGAAGGGAAGAGAGAGAGAAAAACTTTTTGGTAGCTTGCAAATGAAGAGTGAAACCCTAAGTTGTTATCACTTGGTATTTATAAGAAACTGGGATGAGGTTAAGGGTCCAAGACCTAACAAAATAAGGGAACCAAATGGCTAACTGACCAACATACACCTTTAGTGTGTGTGGTGTGGGTTCAAACGCAAAAGGGGCCAGGGGAAAAACCAATTGATCACCTCTTGAAATTAAATCAAATTCTCATGGTTTAGGATAGTGGAGAAGTGATCCTAACTTGTAGCTAGAAGACAATCTCCATGTACCATGCATGGGAGCATGCTTCCAAAATGCCACCACCTTAATGTGATGCCAAAAGTCAAATTAAAGTGGAAATATTCCATGGTAATTAATTAAGAATGTATGTATGCATGGGTTTGGAGTATAGAGGGAGGGGTGACCATGAAATTTTTGACTTCTAAACCCGTGACATATGATAACTAGAGTTTACACGAATAGATTGCGGGTTTCCAGGTCTCCGTTTGACCTAAAATGCTAAAACCGCACGACTTACGCGAAAAACGTATAAATCGCAAACAAAAGTGAATGTGACCTACGTAACACTTTAAAATGATAAAATAATTCATATAACACGTAGACTAATCCAAGTTCGAAATCAGAACGCATCTGACGACGATTTTTAGTTTTTACGCGGGACAACTTCCCGGAAAATTGCCAAATTCAAACGTAACGTATAAAAGTCAAAATAATGATCGGAAAATTTTAAAATAATGAACTGAAGGTGTGACACTAAACCCCTCAAACATGAATCGATTAACTATCTACGTCTTGGTTTAGGAATGATAATCGTCTTCTCTTTCTTCTGTCTCGATTCTAGTCCGTGTTCCACTCCGTGTCGTGACAACTTAAATACTTCATCTGAAGTACTTTGAGCATTTTTAATTCGTGAAATGCAAATTAAAACGTCACTCCTATTTGTAAAAATTTTGTCAAATTTTAGTCCAAAATCCCTCTGCTAAGGGCAGTCCCCATATCTCTGGCATCCCCTGGATTAAAACGGGCGGCCCCCATATCGATATGGGACCACCACTAGTGAGACCATATGTCTGTTACCCCTTTCATTTTGTAAAACACAAAAACAAACACCCCCCTCTCTTCCACCATTGACGAGCCACGACTAAAACCCGCCAAAACCTTAAAATCAACCAGTAAAACACAAATTGAAGATCAAATCAACACTAATAATCAATCATAACATTATAAAGATCATTAATTGTAAGTTATTTCTTCTATTTTCTTTCAATTCGTGTCTAAGGTTCATGATGAACACAAAAACTAAAATTGGGGATTTTCTTTTTTCTTGTGTTTGTGTGAAATTAGGAGTATAATAACACAATGTATAACTAATATGCTTCCCGTAGACATAGGATTTGCAAGATTGAAGTGTGTTTGTCAAAAAATTGTTTTCACAACCAAACCCCAAATTTTATTTTCAAAATCACTCACGTTAGAAACACAATCAAATTGCTTTTATGCATTGTTAATACATTCTAAAAATATTTTTGCATACATGCATAATGATCTCATGAACAAAACTCGAGAAACATAATTCATATGTATGTTTCGACATGTTTGGATGAGCAAAATCAAATTAAAGAGCGTTTGGGTTAACTCTTATGTTTTATTTCTAGGTCGAGTTAACCGTTACTCCACATATGTTGCATATAGGCACACACTAGGCACTAGTTCAAAATTAACAATACAAGTATAAGATAATAAAATACAATTTTGGTTGTTTTTATTTTAGGTGACAATGCCTCGAATCACCAGACTAGATCATCAAAACATCCGCAACTACATTTCACTCATATTAAATGAATTTAATCAACCATTACAAAACATCATTGCAAGTCTTGAGAAACGATACTTTCTGAGGGTCGTGTCGTAAGTCAAAATTTTGAAAACATGAGTCATCTTATTGCCAAGTTCGAGTTAATCGGTTTTGAATATTTGTTGAACATAAACGAACAAATTGTTCCTCGCTTTGTTCTTGAGTTTTATAGCCATCTCACTTTTGACTATAATTCTGAAGGTCACTTTGTTGTCAACTTTGTCATTCAAAATAAGTCATTTTCTCTCACTGTTGAAGAGTTCGATCATATCTTAAAAATTCCATTTGAAGGTCACGTCTCGTACACCAACATGTGGTCACTTTGTTACTAGGCAATAAGTACTCCGCCAAATGGTCGTTATAAAACCATTCCTCCTTCTCCAAGAGTCATAAAGTCTCTCATTCAAACTCCTCGACAAGGTCAAGTAACTCGTACTCGTAATAAGAAAACTGTTGTGGTCAATGAAACAAAATTTTAACTCACGAAATTCATACTCATATGAAATCGTGGGTTGAAATCATTTGTGAAAATGTATTTTGTTTAGGATGTGGAAACTAAAGAATCGTTATAAGCTCAGATTGTTTAGATCTATATCTAGGATAATAACATTGAACATAACATGCAGCGGAATAAGAACATCAATGTTATTCAACAAGGTTTTACCAAACATTTTAAGCCCCAATATTATTTTATCAGAATAATACGGTTACATAAATGAACTATAAAAGGAATCATAAGATTCTTGAGGCTAAAACACTAAACCTAGGCGTCTCCTTGGAGAACTTGACACCTAGAATACACACACACTTTCCTGTGTTTACATTTTGACACACACAAAATAACACGACATATATCTCTTTATAAAATAGAGATATTAGGTTTACAAAGGATAAGTATTAGGAAATAAACAAATCTTCCTAACTTTTATAATTACCTTCTAGGAAA
>BQNB010173177.1:0-13387 GCA_026074375.1 Tanacetum coccineum
AAAATTTTGAATTTTCTGTAGCTGGGCTCATGACACCGTCAGGAAAATCCTGACATTGTCACAATAGACGAGTTGACGGCGTCACGTGTAAATCGTGACGCCGTCTCCACGCTCTAAAATTTAGTTTTTGTTTTTGATGAAAATTTCTTGTATGCAATCTTATGAGTTATTTTCTGTTCCAAATACTACATAAAACCTGAGATTCGACAATACAATCGTATGACTCAAAACAAACACACAAGACATACAGGACACACAACATTCCTAATTGCATTAATTTAAAATATTGGGCTGCCTCCCAAAACGGGCTTGTTTTTGTTCGAGTCGCGAGCCTGAATCTACGCTTATTTGAAGTGTAAAGGGTGGGTCTCCCCTACACTTAAGGTCAAGTGCGGGTGATAGTAGCGATACACACTATTTTGATGGAGGTATACCACGTGGGGTGAAGGTGGTGTATTAATGGTCAAGGGTTTTACTACCTTATTCCTAAAACTACCCAGACTATATGGGTTGATGGGTGGGTCGGTTCTACTTTTGCCTCCTAGACTTACATCTAAGGGTGAAGAATTGGGTAAAAGTTGAGGCTCTAGTTCATCAACACTAAGAATTTCCCTAGAACCAAAAGGAATGTCATGATTACAAGTATTCAATCCTTAATCCTCTAGTTTCGTGTGGTCCAAAGGTTCTACCTCCATTAGGATTCCTATGGTCTTATCTACTACTTCTGGGTAAGCCATGGGCGGTGTGTATATCCCAAATGATGAAAGGACTTGTGGGGTACTTTATGGGCATGGATTATCTACCTTATCCTCTATCATATCTAGGTCACCTATAGGCTCATCATCTAACCATGCCATGCACTTAGGCATTTTTACCATAACTATCTCACATTTTAAATCCTCGTTATATGTTCTTTTAGGTTGTGACTTAGGGAATTCTATCATGTCATCTAACTTATGGGTCATTGCTATGGAGCTCTTCTCAAAAGTCTGATGTAATTGGTCATTTTTCCTAAGGGTCTCACTAATAAAAGTTGATCCTAAACAGAAAGGTTGTTCATATGAATACATCCTAGGTGAAGGCTCATATGGTTCATTAATTTCACTATGTGAGGCATTATGTGTGCGATGATATTCTACTCCACCATTCACTATTTTATATATTTCCTCAAGATTCTCTAACTCGCTTTTATAATCTTTAGGATAATTTTTACGGTAATATTCTATGAAGCACTTAAATTGTTCTTCCATTAATGACTCAAGTGTGATTTCATCCAACATGGTGCGGAATGACATTTTTACAAACAAATACACAAAGAAGAGATAGACTACGAGAAAGCTAATTGACAAGAAATTAAATCTCACTTGATAGGAATCTTGTGAGTAGACCTAAGCTAGATTGAATCCAAAACCTATGTTATTCCCCGGCAGCGGCGCCAAAAACTTGAGGCGGTCGTCGTAGGACTTCTACAAGAACTTTTACAACTCCATTAGCAATGTACCTAATCATTATAGCGTAGTATAGGCAAGGCTCGGGGTTTGTTATCATTCTCTAGGGGAATAGCACTGTGAAGGCCGGATCGAATGTTTACTAAGGTCTAAAGGTTGAAGGAAGATTCTTTTTGTATTTTTGTGTTTTATAGAAAGCAAGTAAACTTATGGTTTTGAGAGTTGGTTTGTATTAACTAGTTCTACTTTTTAATCTATCTAATGAGGATGACAGTTTTAAATGTTGAAGAGTATTACATTGGGATGCACTACTCCTTGCTAGCTATCCAATTCAACCTATTGCTTTGTCACACTTGAGATGTAATGTGTAATTATTTCCTAAGTCATGAACAAGTTACACGAACCCGTCGTCTACTTAGTATTCCGCTAGAGCAACGCACAAGTAAGGTAGTATGATGACTATTACCTGGGCCCCTAGGAGTCACTAAGTGCATGTGAAAATTATATTAAAAGTGGATCTACCTATTAGGGGGCAGGTGTTGAATGACTGTTACCCGATGTATCCTTTCGTTAACAATCAGTGGTTTCCTAGACATTTTCAATAGCGCTACAGATAAAAGCTGGTTTTCTAGTGCCTGACACGTCAGTACCGTCAACATGAGAAATAGGAAACAGATTATAAACTATAATACATAGACTCTTGAGTTGTTACAAACAACAAGATCCAATTATTATTGACAAGGTTCATGCAATCCTAATAAATATAGATGAAATTAGCAGCATACTCAAGCAATATAATTTCATAATCAACAAAAGAATTGAATTGAAGACATTGAATTAAGGATAGATATGATAATCAAACCATTACAAGATGTTTATGGCATGAATTAAGTCTTCTAAGTTGCTGGAAAAACACCTACCTAAACCCTTTAGTCGGCCTTAGAGTTTTGGGGCTTAATAAAAACGAAGTTATGAGGTTGTATTTATAGGCAAAACCCTAACCAACCTTTATGATGGCATCACTAATAACATGTGACGCCATCACAGCGACATCTTTTGTGTGGTTGTATATTTTTCGTTCTGAACGCGTGAGCTATTGAATCATCGAAATCCGAGTTTGTATGAAGGAGGTATGATCAAAACAATATCAGGTACTTCGCGCGCACGTCGAATGATCATCTTTATCTAGAATCTTCTAGGGTTTCTTTAGGTAGGCTATGTTATGACGCCGTCGCCAAATCTCTGACGCCGTCTCCAACCACTATAGGGATATTCTTGAGCAATGTTGGTGTACGTCCGTAGTCTTGTCCGTTTCTTCTCTAAATGAGCCCAAGTCACGTGTATTTCTTCCAAATGCCTTCCAAATGCAAAATACCTGAAAAAGAACGATTAAGTACCTATTTTGGGCATAAACACATGATTTAGGGGGTCAAACAACCCCGAAAAAGTATATAAAATGACACCTCATCAAATACCCTTATACTTGGGATTTTTGCTTATCCTCAACCAAATGGGCTTTTCTACCTAGACAATAACAATATGAGGGGTCAATTTACCTACTCTTTAAACATATTTTACGATACAACCTTCTAGACCTCATAATTAACAGCACGGAAAGTGTATACTAACACCTTACATAAGTGTTTGGGATTCTCGCTTTCACTCGGGTGTATAATAAATTATAACATAAGGGGAAAACGAAAAATCAACATTCATTACCTGTCATAGCATATAAATTACTATAGGCTTGGTAAAGGATCAAACCTCAACCGCTAGGCTAGGGGTGGCAATTTCTGACCTGACACGAAACCTGACCTGAAACTGACACGAAAATTAACAGGTTCGGGTTGAGTCTAAATAGATTACTGGTCAGTTTTTGGGTCAACCCATCTAACCCGTTTATTAAACAGGTGAGGTTCGGGTTAGGAATAAATTAATCGGGTGGACCCGCTAACCCGTTTAAGATATTTTCCTTAAATTAAAAATTATATATATATTATTATATGGGTTAAATAGGTTAAACGGGTCGATCCACATACCTATTTAACCTATTGAACCCATGTAATGTGTCAACTTTTGTATATAAAACAGGTTAAATAGGTTAACTTAAAACCCGTTTAACCTATTCAACCCGTGTAACCTATTTAACCCGCCAACACAAGTATATATATGGGTTAAATGGTTCAGGTTCGGGTTATGTTTAAATAGATTAGGGTTGACATAGCTGACCCGATTATTTAAATGGGTCAGGTTTAGGTTGGAGTTTTTTTAACCTGCCAACATGTTAATTAGAACCCGCCAACCCAAACCCTACCTAAATTTCCACTCCTACGCTAGGCGTAAGAATTATTCATTACCATCTAAGAGGTCTTTATAAAGGGTTGTGAGGTATAGGTGTAAGATAACATATAATGGAAACAGAAACGGATGGGATACATTTAGGTGGTGACTTTGGGTGAATTTGGAATGGAAGGGTTAGCTAATTATTTACACGAATGCACTTTGGTTTGGTTGCTAAGGCAAGACTCGGACGAAGATATACAAACTCTACACAACTCTACATCAATCTCTTTCTTTTTCTTTTCTCATTTTTTTTAATAACATAGTACATCACATGAGGTTTACAATACGTACCCCTACACTTGAACTTTTACATGCTCGATATTTACAATCTAACTAAAGGCCCGTATTGAGGTGGATCAAAATAACATGGCGATCATTTTGACAAACATATGAGGGTATTGACTTAACTTTTCTTCCCCATTCTTTTGTGAAATAAATACTACCATGAATCCCAATCATCCCAAAACTGTATTTACAAGGATAAGGATTTAGCAACCGTGTACTCAAATAATTAACATGGGTTAAAACACAATAATGTACTAAAGGTGAGTACATACAAGGTAGACTAAGGCGATTTGGGTGTAATGATTAGTTTAAGGGTGACAATGCTCTTCATTAATAGTCTGGCTTAATCAAAAAATTACGAGAACCATGAAAAAAGATAGGCTTAGAGGGTTGTACTAGGGGTATCCTGCACTAAAGGTGAGTGCATGGCAAGGGTGTGGGATAGTTATATGATCGGTGTGACCATCATAACAATTACAGGTTTAAAACATAGGTTAATCCTAATGCCTCTTATCAAGCAAATCCTAATACTTACTATGCGGTCTCGGAATGCATCACAATAACAAGTTCTAGAATTTAATATGCTACCAGTACACTTATATGAATTTTACTAACACCAGACATTCCAAAAAAAGGCAACAAGGCAATGCATACATGGCCGTAACGACGGAATAGACATGCACGCCTGCAGATCAACCTTAACTCGAATTGGGTAAAGATAAAATCATCTTGGGTTACCAACGATGGGTACCCGAATTCCAAAAGATCTAAGGGCGAACCTCACATTTTTGGGGTAGAATTATGATGGTTATTGTTCTAGTCATATAAATTCCTATGAGACGCTATTAATACTCGGTTTTCGTCGGTATGTGTCATAAAAAAAAAATTTGGGTAAAAATCACCTTTTATGTTATGTTTCGATATATTACCCATCATTTTAAGGACAAAGAAAATGGTAAATAAAAGAATAGTTTCAAAGGCTTATTCCCCCTATACTTAAGTTGAACATTGTCCCCAATGTTCTATAGAAGTACCCGTAAAAACAAATGGAAAGAAACTAGCACTCCCCTGGTTTACTCAATAATAGAGAAGAAACATGCGATAACTGGTTAAATTGTCCTTCGAGAATCATCCAATGAAACTTCCTAAGAACTTTCAAGCTTCTTCTCATCAAATATAACCTGTAATCAAAGACAAAAGACAACTATACCAAGCATAAAATGTGCGATTTACCAATATACTATATGAATTTAGGGTTCGAGTCGATAGATAGGATGAAAGAATTGTTAAACTCGTTAGGTTTTGCAGGTTTATAACAGAAGAATACATATATTAAATATTGTGCAAGTTTTATTTTCAAAAAAGATTAAAAACTTTGAGTTTTTTGAACCTGGGCATTTGACGCCGTCAGGGTTGTGGTGACCCCGTCACAGGTGTCTTGGTGACGGCGTTGCGTGTTAATCATGACGCCGTCTCCACAGTCTCTGAAAATGATTTTTTTTGTTTTTAATGAAAAATTTCCTGCACTTGATTCCACAAGTTAATTCCTGTATAAATGGTTGTACAAAACCTGAGATTTAACAATTCAATCATATGACTCGAAACTGACGCGAATTAATCTAAACAATTCATTTAACATGTTTGAATTTTGTTCAAAAGCCGAATGAATTCCCCTACACTTATTGTTTGCAAAATACCTTTGATTGAAATTAAGACGAGGTTAAAGACAAACAAAGCATGATTACAAGATAGTTCAAACATAATAAAACAAACTGGTAAAGAATTAAAACATACATGACACTCCTAATTTACGGGAAAAAAATTAGGTTGCCTCCCAAAAACGCTTGTTTTTGTTCGAGTTACGAGCCTGACTCAACCCTTATTAACAGAATAAAAGGGAAAGGTTTCCCCATACACTTGATTTCAGTGGGGGTGAAAATAGTAAAGGTACACACCATGGTGGCAAAAGGATCCATATGTATAAAAAATATTTTGTTGATTCTGTGCTCCAACCTGTGTTTCTTTCATCCTAACAATTCTCTACTTCTTTTGTCTAACGTGTGAATTAAGTCCTCTTCCTAGAAAATAAACTTCCTTAGACTCTAATTCCTAATCATTTTCTATCATTCCTAATTTCGAAAAATTAACACCTAAGGATCCACTAAGTCCTAATAAACCCGGTTTAAATCCACAATGTTTCTTAGGGTCACCAATGCATGGGTGATAATGGCAATACGTATCCTTAGGGTGGAAAGATGCCACGTGAGGTGAAGGTGGTGTGATATTGGTCAAATGATCTACTTCCTTCATCCTAAAACTATCCGGACTATGTGGTTTAATGGGTGGTTTGAGGCATATTACGTCTCCTAGACTTACATCTAAGGATGGACTATTGAGTAAAGGTTGAGGCTCCTATCCATTAAAACTAGGAACATCCCTAGAACTAAGAGGAGTGTTGTGATTACAATTCAAGCCTACTTCCTCTAGTTTTGTTTTGTTCAAAGGTTCTACCTCTATTGGGGTTCATATAGTTTCATTTACTTCTTCTGGGTGAGTTACAGGCGGTGTGGCTTCCTCAAATGATGGTGGGACTTGTGGGGTATTTTGTAGGTTTAGATTTTCTACTTTGTCCCATGCTATATTCCTATGCATCTCAACCCAAACATTTTTATTTCCAAATAATCTTTTTGCATGAACCTTTAAATTTTCTATTTCATGTTCGAAATAATGTTTGGTGGGTTGTCCCATTCTTTTTGGCCCTGGGTAAAGTTTTCAATGGTTTCCTATGCCTCTTCACCACTTAACTCCCTAAGGTTCCCGTCTGCTGCAAAGTCAAGGTCCATTTGGGTATATTGGTCGACGTGATGATAAAAGAATTGAGCAAGGGACCATAAATCGAGGCCATGATGAGGGACTCTTTGGATTAAGTTTTTGAAACGAGTCCACGCATCGTAGATAGGTTCATCTTGATGTTGTTGAAACACCAAGTAATGATTTTAGAATGGGAAGGTTTTTGTTTTTTGAAGAGGTTATGAAAGTGTAAGGTGAAAAGAGGACATTCCCATACATCCTGAAGTTGAATGGAAAGGTTTACAAACAAAAGGCAAAAAGAAAAGATAGAATACGAGAAAGCTAACTGCCAAGAAATTTAATCTTTACTTGAAATTATTAATCAAGTAGAACAAAGCTAAACGCTTACAATACCACCTAACCCAGGCGCTCCCAAAAAACTTTATGTGCGGTCGTCGTATGACTTTTAACACGAGAAGTTGTACAACTCCCAAGGTATGTTGTAGTGAGTAATAGGTAAACTCGGGGTTGTTTAGTTCACGTCGAGGAAAAGTAGGGAAGGCTTGATCGACGTCCCTTAACCAGAACTCTAAGGGTTGAGGGAAGATTCTTTTTGTATTTTTGTATTTTATAGAAAGTATGTAAATCATATAATTGAAGGGAGGTTCGGTTTTAGCTATTTATACTAAATATATTCTACGCTAATGGTGATAACAATAAGATAAAAGATTGCGTTTATTTAATCATGTATTACTCCCTAGATTGCTTCTCCTAGTGTTGTTACCTTGTCACACTTGTGATGATATGTGTAACTATTTCCTAAAGCATGAACGAATTACACGAACCCGCCGGCTACTTAATATGCCGCTAGAGCAAGGCACATGCAAGGTAGTATGAAGACTATTACTCGGCCCCAAGAAAAAAAAAGTAAAAAAAAAAATACACTAGTGCATTTGAAAATATCTTAATAGTGGAACACCATATTAGGGGGCAAGGTATTTGTTACCCGATGGTATCCTTTCTACACAATCACATTTCCCTAAACATATCAACAGCGATGAAGACAAAAGCTGGTTTTCTAAGACCTAACGTGCACATCCATCACAAGAAGCAACACCACTAAGATCTACATTCTAGGTTTCAATACCAATCATACCTAAACACAATAGAGGTATAGCCAAGCATGATAAAAGATAAAGCAAGAACAATAAATCAAACAACACATAGTATCCAAAATCATTAAAACTTTGTTTTTCGAAAAACTCCCCCTCAAAAATAGAACCAATTGTAATATTGTCGTCTTTTAAAACACTGTGAGGGAAGGAGTGTTGAAAACACAATTTTGAAAGATTTTGAATTGTCATTGAGAAATTTTTGAAAAATTGTGTTCAACTCTTTGAAAAACATATGTTAGAAGACTTCTCTTCTAACTCTAAGGGTAAGTGCACTTATGCGTACACTATCCTTTTTCTTGAGCTCAAAACTTTGAATGTTTTGTAAGAACAGCTCAAGATCGAGAAAAGTTGATTTTTTCATTGTTAGGATAAGTTATCTTTATAGATAAACATTCCTTTATTTGAAGTCCGGGTTATGTACTGATATTTGCACATAAGCCATAAAGAAAAATTAGAAATGACATGTTTTGAAAGCATTTGAAACTCTTGCTCGAACTTCATTTACACACGTGTGTCAATATTAATTGACATTTCTAGGTACGTAAATGTTATCGATTCCAAGAGACATTTTGAGAAGATTCTTTTTGGAAAATTTTGATTTTCTGATTTTGTATTTGCTTTTTGAAATTTTATACTTTTGTATTTGGCTTTTCTCAAAAATATTTACTTGTTGTCCTCAACATTGTTATTTGATGGTGGAATAATTGGTTCTAATGTAGGGTGAATATTCGTTGTAGGTTGTGTGTCATGTTGTTGAAGATTATCAGAGAGAGCAGAAGACTTTGACACACTTGGATATATCACATTTTCTTTTATCCACACCTTGATTCTTTCCTTCTTCAGATTGAAAGGAGTACCTGTATTCAAACCAAGAGTTTGTTCCTCCTGGACACTAATAGATGTACCTGCACTTGAATCAAGATTTTGTATGCATTCATGAAGATTAGTGATATTTGTATTGAAGCCATTTGGGAGTTCACTGTCAACCGTGGTTGTGCTAGAGGTGAATATCTTTCCAGTAGGAACCCACCTAAGACCAACAGTGTTGAAAATTCTACCCGGCTGTTTCCACCTAAGACAAGATCCAGGAGATGTTTTCTCATGCACAACAAAAGTCTTTTTGATTGAAAACTATGTCATGTTGGGATATGTCTTTCTTGTTTCTTTGGAACACTTATTCGCTCTACGAGTTTGTTTCTGTTCATTGTCTTATTGGATGGAACCTTAGCACGTGAGTTGACTTCATTCAGGAATTTTGTTACATAAGAATCATAATTTGCATTAAAGACACATTTCTGACATGTCGAGCAAACAAAATGTTTTGAGTCAGAAAAATTTCTATAATTCCTAGAGTGTTCTGCTATGGGCACAGTCTTTGTCGTTACAAAACTACTCTTGGATGCAGGCCAATTCCTAGATGTTTGAGTATTGCTCCTAGGTTTTCGTTTGCAATCATTAGTTGTGCTTTGTGATCTAGCAGAATGCATCACACTAGGTTCTGAATTCCTACCTATTTCTTATGTCTTTTTCTTAGCCTCCTCTAGGTAGTGATTATGAACCATGTCATTTGAGCTATACCTAGATGAGCTAGATGCAATCATATGATTAGTTTTTAAGCAGATTCCTTTTCCGCTAGGCAAATAATGTGTATGTGGATCGATGGGAGTTTCGTGGTAAGTAGGGTGTCGATCACTAAGAGCGAGAAACACTTTCATTTTATTAATACTTTAGTTTTTCTAATCTAAGTTAGTCTAATCTATGCTAAACCTATGTTAATCCTAAATCTAATGGATAAGGGGGGGTTTTTAGCTTGAGAGACTAGCACAGGTTTTGTGGTGACTAAAATCAACTTAAGACACTAAAACACACGTAAGCAAATTAATAGAAGATAAAAAAGCGGTTTAGCCAAATATAAGAAAACTGTATTAACCATTATTAATCCAATCAGAATGTTGGTTTATTTATTTAGTGCAATGATTACTTATCTTAAGGCGGCATATCATTCTTAAGATTAAGTCGGTACTTCTTCCTTAAACTTAAACACGTAGAATTCTGTCACAATTAAACGCATCCGCATAAAGCATTATTATTTGCTGATTATAATCTATCTAAAGGATTAAAGCAATGGTGATCTTGTTAAACCCTAGCTCATATAGACTTCACCTACTTACTTCTTAATGACTCTTTATATATTAGTAGTCCACTGTTCGAGTCCTTACTAATGGAATAAGAATGTACTCGTTGATACCAAGGTCACCTTATGGCTCAACTAAGCTCACTAAACTAAAGGCAAGGATTGGTCAATATTTGTAATCCTATGATTCTAGATATATAAGTTTCAATATGGAGAGCTATCCCAGACTCTTAGCCTATGCCCAAATAACACCGAAGTTGCAGCGCATTAAATATGTAGGACTATACCCAGTAACAATTCTTTGCAATAATTATACAAAATGGGTTAATTACATAGGATAAATGATGCTATAAATCCTAGGTTTTGGTTTGCTATCATTAGTTGTGCTTTGTGATCCAGCAGAAGGCATTACACTAGGTCTTGAATTCCTACCACTTTTTTGTGTCTTTTTCTTAGCTTCCTCTATATCATTTGAGCTATACCTAAATGAGCTAGGTGCAATCATGTGATGAGGTTCTACAAAGGCATATTCTCTTTCCCTAGGCAAATAATGTGTAGTGACTAGTTTTGGCAAATCGTTGTTCACATCAACTTCGGAGGCAAACCGTGGTTTTAAAGATTTAGGTCGTTCAGATTTAAACGCAGTCGTTTGTATAAAAACTGATTGGTTTCTATGTGGTTGTAAAACCGGTTTCCCCAAGATTAATGATTTTGCAAACTTAGTATTCACGCTATTTCCTGCTAATTTTCTTAACTCATTTTATAATGCTGTAATTGCAAATCCTTTTTCTTGAAGTTGAGCTTTCAACTCAGCATTTTTAGCAATCAAAGAAGTTGTGTGTTCTATATTCTTAGCTCTCGTTGTTTTGATAGAATCATATAGTTCTTTGTAATGCTTTTTCAAAGTCTCATTTTCCTTAAGTAATTTAGCCACTTTATGTTCCAATTCGATGTTTATTGTTTCAATTAAATCTAGGTCATGTTTAACCTTGGCTTCATTACTTTTTTACTTTCAAAAATTAACCATGTTGCCCATATTTTAAAGCTTGATTTTGATTTTTAAGTTCAAGATTAACACAATGTGCTTCCATTCTTGAATAATCTTTTTGAAATTGGGCAACTGTCTTTTTGAGACAAATATTTTTTGATTTGAGAGATTGATATGAGAGTTCAGTTATTGTCATGACATTGTTCAGCATTCTAGTCAACCTCTCCTTTATTATTGAATTCAGGTTGCGCGGTATGCTATTGTCGTGTAGCAAAGACATTGATATCAGCAGTCGTTTGTACCTCAGCCATTGGCTCTTTATCATATATGGGTCTGATATCTGCATCATCATCATGTGCATCATTCCCTGATCTGCTGCTTGTATCCTGCTTTTTTGATTTTGTCCCACTACTTTCTGTGTTAACCAAACTAGCATCTAATGTTGTACTTGTATCAACCTTTCCTTCTGTTGTCTGCATCTGTCTTTCATTCACCCTGCTGTCATAATCTCTTTTATGCAGTGCTCTTTTATCAATCGACTTTTTAACATGCTCCATGTGTTAGATCAGTGTATCACAGAATTCTCGAATCTTGAGTTGAGTGTATTCTAGAAAGTACTTGCGTGTAATTATAACATATTTATCATCCAAATAAATCCGTGACTTGATGAATTTCTGAAACGGTGTCTCGAGTACTTTGAGAGCAGCCATGGATCCAATCTCTTGAAATTCTTCTTTGTCAAGTTGCTTTTCTAGTTGATCCACATTTAGGAACATTATGCCTGTGAAAGTCTCAACATCTTGACCAAAGAGTGTCGTAAATGCGCGTTTGAATCCACACTCGGTTCGAGTTCCTTTTAGGTCGTTGTTTAAGAGAAGCTTAAGATGTGAATGAAGTAGTCGAAAAGATACCATGCAACTTTCTTTTGCTTTGTCTTGAATTTCTTGCATTTGTTATTCTTCCGAATTCAAACACGAAGATAAAGTATCTTTCGTTTCCATTTTACCGTGATGTGAAGTAAAATTTATTTGTAGGATCTTAAGTAGGTAAAGTGATTGTTGTTGTGGTTTGTTGTCGATGAATCGGTGTTGTTGTGAGAGTACTTTGTTTGTTTGATGAGTTAACAAAGGACAAACAATGAAATTATGAAGTCATTAAGGGTTCTTTGTTGTCAATGTTAAGTTTCGTTAAAGTTTTGTACAAACAAGGACTAATGATGCAACACTTATGGTAAGAAAGGACTAATGGTGAAATTGTTTGTCGTTAAGGACTAATAGTGAAACTATTTTAAACTAAAGGTTTAAATAAAAATTTGAAGAATAAAAACCAAAAGTAAAAAAGAGTTTGAAAATTGAAGGTTAAAATTGAAATTGTTTTAAAATCTAAGGGCTAGTATTAAGAATGTGTAATAACCTAAGGCTAAAAATTAAACTTTGTAAAAAAATAAAGGGTTAAAGATGAAACCTTTGAAAGATTTAGGTTAAAAGTGTAAATTTAAAATTTTAAAGATTATTAAAAAATTAAAAGCGCATGCACTGGAATTGATACTTCTTCTTCGTTTGAAACTAACATAGGTTTATTATTTTGAGCTTCGTTTTTTATTCGTTTAGTGATGATTGAACAAAAATAAACATACTACGATGATCTACAAAGGACCGCGATCGTAATGATTGTCGTTAGAAGACCCGCGGATAACCGAAACTCGAAATCGAAAAACCGTAAAAACTTGAAACATTGTCGTTTTTGAACCTGTTTGTTAACAATAATAAGAAACACTAAAATAGCCTTAAACCAAAATTGTTCAAGCAAACCGCTGCTAGAAAAAAAACACCAAACCGCTGGCTTATAGTAGCAAACCGCTGTGAGAATTTTGTACTAAACCGCTGCGAGACAAACCGCTGGCAAGAATTTCGAACAAACCGCTATGGACTTTTAAATTGGGTAGAGTTTCGTTTAGGAAAACCAAGAAAAGAGTATAAACCGCTACACCTATAATAAACCGCTGCTAACCAAGCCAAACCGTTTCCTAGTATAATTAGCAAACCGTTGGCTTAAGAAAACTCAACAGGCTGGCAAAATAAAGTACTAAACCGCTGCAAATATGAGTAAACCGCTGGAAGGTTACTTTCAAGGTTAGGACCACTTGATGTACTAGTTTTTGTTCTTTACCTTGATTACGACTAGGAAACAAAAAGAGTACTATTCTAATGCCAAACCGCCGCCT
>BQNB010173178.1:0-13387 GCA_026074375.1 Tanacetum coccineum
CAGCAGCAACATAGGGTCCGTTTGGTTTATATATAAATATCTCAAAGGGTGCGTGTGGTTTTGTCAACAATAAAAAGGGGTGCGCGTGGTTGGTTAGCAACAGACAAGGGTTGTTTGGTTCGTGTCACAGCCGGGGTCTCAGCCGGCATGGGTGCGTTGGGTTGCTCAGCCACCTGAAAGGGTGCGTTTTGGTTTGATACCACCACCAACAGGTTGCGTTTTGGGCTGTCACGAACCAACCGGGTGCGTTGGGTTCGTGACACAACCAAAGGGTGAGTCGGGTTGGGTTTAGCAGCTAGGGGTGTGGGTTTGTTTGGTTCGGGTTTGTTTGGTTTAACAGCCGGGTCGGGTTGGGGGTGGTGACAGCCGGTTATAAAACCCGCGAGAGGGTGTGCGTTTGGTTTGTGGGTTAACACCCGATGAGGGTGCATTGGTTTGCGGGGCAGCCGGGTCTAGCCGGGTCGGGCATGGGTTTGGTTTGCGTTTGGCTTGTCTTATAACACCAAGGGGTGTTTATTTGTTTGTTTGGCTGTCGAAAAGCCGGGACAGCCGAGGGGCTGTCGGGGTTGGTTTGCAACAATAGGGGCGTTTGGTTTGGGCAGAAATGTCAAGGGTGCGTTTGGCTGTCACCAGCCCACAAAGGGTGCGTTTGGCTAGTTTCCACCAACAAGGGTGCGTTTGGATTTGAGTTTACTAAAAACAAGGGTGCGTTTGGCTTAACAGCCACGCACAAGGGTGCGTTTGGCTGTCCATCAGCCGGGGTGCGTCGCGTTTGAGTGCGTTGTCACCGAAATAAAGTGAGTTTAATTAACGCGAAAATATATAAATTGTTTCATTTAATCGATATATATATAATGTGATGAAAAATATTAAATTGCGCGGTCTAAGTAAAATACGATATAAATATTGAAACGAGACTGATATTAATGTATAAGTGATATTGGATATATCTGAGACGAGAGTTGGACCAAAAATGGACATTGACACCTTTTATACCGAATAATAAATATCAAAAATCGAAACATAAGATTCGGGAATCGAGATGTTGATAAATTATATTTTGATTTACAAAATATAACAAATTATAATTATACGGATGTTTTGATATAAAACGGGACTTTTAAGTTCAAATAACGAAGAAACTGGATCGAAATCGGAATATACACTTTAATAGAAAATAAGTTATTTTTAATATATTAAATCTGACATATCTATTAATTAAACGATTCGAGCACTTTCGAGCCCGTTTCAGCCTTCCGGCGAAACACGAAAGTTGTTCGTAATGGCATTTTACTTTGCCGCGAGGCTTATCAGCTTTAGAAATTGAGATAAGTTAGGATTGGACGGAAATAGTATATATACATAAAATATACTCAGGGTTAAGGTTTAAAGACGCGCAAGTGGATTTCTCATCACATGTATATATGACTGCATACATATAAAAATATGTATGATTTCGTGGTAACGATGTACGCATCGTTGATCGTATTTAATACGTGTATTATAATCGAACGACATAATTATAGGTCGTAGTCGAGATCGTTGCTATTCATTTGTGATTTAATTGATAATTGATCGAGTCCATTAATCAATGTGAGTTCAAAGCCTCGCCTTTTCAATATTTTGAATGTTTTATAACCCGCGAGGGGGATACATGCTTGTCTACAAAATCTTATATTTGGTTATCTTATAACAATGTGATGATTTAAAGAATTGGAGAGTTTATAAGCCCCATGTTTTACTGGTTTTAACATATATCGGGTGAAACAAGCTGTTTACAAATGCATTTTACAGGATGTTTACAAATTGGTTACAAACATATTTCGCTAGCCTCGCTAAGGGATACATTATTTGACTTCATTTTTTGGTCACAATGGCATACTTTACATTTGAAATAATTTCGGAATTAGCTTAGGCTAATTGGAACAAAAGCAATAAACTAACTGCCCTGATAGTGTTCTTGGAGGGGGGGGGGGGGGGGGGGGGGGGGACACCGGTAACGGGAGACATATATTTACATTACCAGCCCGGGTTTCTTGAGGGGACCACCGGTAACGGGAGTATATACGCATATACTTTACTGAGCCAACCGTGGTGGATCTTGGAGGGGACACCGTTAACGGAGTAATATATATATACGCATTATTGGTATCCCTGCCCGAAATTATGGTAAAAACAAGTCCTACGCACAGCGTCATGAAACTGTAAACACTGGAGGGTGAGCGCGAATGTATGAAATTGATCTATTCAGGTGTGGATCCCTGTTAACGCCTTAAGGAAAGTGTAGAAACCCTTCGTGAAATAGTAGAGGATGCTAAGGTAGAAAGACCATTGGATACCTCTCTTGCATCTGCTTGCCGTTACACTAAACACTCTCAGGATCTGTTAGAATATGTAATTGGCACGTATCCTAAAGACTTTGTCCCTCGCGATAAACAAAATGCCTCTACCAATTCACTTAGGAAAAAGGGAGTTACTTTTGTTGAACCATGTAAAACCTTGACCTATAACACACCACCACAAGTTGAGCACCAGAAAATAAATTCGACTAACGTTCTTGGAATTCCATCTACAGGAGTAAAAGGTGCCTCAGTAGCTAGCAGGCCAAAGCCTAGGAGCAGTACAAAGAAAGATAGGACCCTGCCAGCTAAAAGTGCCTTGAAACAAGTAGAAGCCCATTCTAGGATGAATAAGTCGAATGAGAAACATAAGAATTGTGTTGATTCTAGTATTAGCTATGAGCGTGTAATTAATTCGAATTCTAATACTTCTTGCAAAACTTGTAACAAATGCTTAATTTCTGTTAATCATGATCAATGTATTGTGCGTTCTGAGATGTGTGTGAAGCAATCCTCTGCCACTAAAGTATGGCGGGTTAAGCAAGTTAAGCAAGTTTGAAAGGCCACAGGGAAATTGTTTACCACCATCGGCCATCAGTGGCGACCCACTAGCAGACTATTACCTTTAGGAGATCAGTGGCCTCTAACTAGGAATACTCCACCTAAGGTCTTGCCTACAAAACAATGGAAGCCCATTGGTAGACTTCTCCCATTAGTAAGAAAGTGCCCTTTAGTTAGGTCTACTGCTCTTAAGAGTGACTGGTTGCCAGCTGATCCACAAGAAACTATTGCCCCTGTAGCGTATAATCTTGCTTGCACTAACCAACCAGACCCCAATTGCAATTGGGGATCCAATGTATCAAAATCTCCATTTTTGCCTTTGTTCAAATACAGGTTGTACAGATCATTCTCTGGTATTTGGACTCAGGCTGCTCAAAACATATGACTGGAGATCGCTCACGGCTCAGGAATTTCGTGAAAAAGTTTATTGGGACTGTTCGATTCGGAAACGACCATTTTGGTGAAATTATGGGATATGGGGATTATGTCATTGGTGACAGTATAATTTCCAAGGTATACTATGTAGAAGGACTTAGACACAACCTTTTCTCTGTCGGTCAATTTTGTGATTCAGATCTTGAAGTTGCCTTTAGAAAGCACACATGCTTCGTCCGAGACTTTAGATTGTGGGTTCGACCTTATTTTAGAAGAAAAAGCGGTACGAACTTATACACCATTTCTGTTAGAAGATATGAAGAGGTCCTCTCCTATTTGCTAATGTCGAAAGCTCCAAAGAACAAATCCTGGTTATGGCATCGTCGTCTGAATCACTTAAACTTTGGTACCCTCAATGATCTAGCTCGTAAAGATCTTGTTAGAGGCTTACCTCGGTTAAAGTTTAAAAAGGATCATTTGTGTCCTGCATGCCAACTTGGAAAGAGCAGGAAAGCTACCCACAAACCTAAGACGATTAACACTATTACGGAAGTTTTGCACACCCTTCACATGGATTTATACGGACCACTAAGAGTGCAGAGTATAAATGGGAAGAAATACATTTTGGTAATAGTCGATGACTACTCCAGGTTTACATGGGTGAAGTTTTTGAGATCCAAGGATGAGACTCCCGCTTTTGTAACCAATCTGTTAAAACAACTTCAAGTCGGTCTCAACAAAACTGTCCGGTTCGTGCGGACTGATAATGGCACCGAATTCGTTAATAAAGATTTGACAGATTTCTATGAAAGCGTTGGCATTACCCACGAGAAGACCGTTCCGAGAACTCCTCAGCAGAATGGCGTTGTTGAACGACGGAATCGCACTCTTGTTGAAGCTGCTCGGACAATGCTGATATTCTCTAAGGCTCCCTTGTTTCTTTGGGCAGAAGTTGTGGCTACTGCCTGTTACACCCAAAACCGATCCCTTATACATACTCTTCACAACAAAACCCCATATGAACTAGTGCATGACAAGAAACCGGATCTCTCTTTCCTACGTATATTTGGGGCTCTCTGCTACCCAACAAACGACAGCGAAGATCTTGGCAAATTGAAAGCTAAAGCAGACATTGGGTTCTTTGTTGGTTACGCACCAAACAGGAAGGGTTACAGAATCTACAACAAACGGACCCGACAAATAATGGAAACTATTCACGTTACATTCGATGAGCTGACTGAGCAAACGGCTCCTGTACACTCCAGTTCAGGACCCAATCCTAACCTTTTGACTCCTGGAAACTTATAAGTTAGGGCTCGGACACTAATTATGCTCCAGCTTTTACCTGTATGTACCATCCCCAGCAGATAGAGATTTTGGAGCTGCTGTTTCAACCGATGTTTGATGAATATTTTGAGACTCCAACGGGTGATCATCAGATGACTCATGTCCCCGCAGTTCCACCCCCGGTCATTCCAACCGGTCCATCAGTATCTATCTCCTTTGATCACGACGCACCATCAGGCAGTCATTCACCATCATCCTCGGCTTATCAATCATCTTTGGTACATCATGGTGTTGCAACTGAGCATTCTTTTAAAGTAAATCTATTTGCTGCAACTGAGCACCGAACCATTGTTATTAGTGTTCGCCCCAGACCCGAACTCTGAAGCATCATCTTCTGGGATTCTCACGATTACTATACCCAACCAATCCACTCAACCTCATGAACATCTCCGCAAATAGACCGACTCTCATCCTCTTGATTATATTATTAGGAACCCTTCTCGACCGGTATCCACTCGGAACCAGCTTGCTACAGATGCTCTGTGGTGGTTTTACAATAAAGTACTGTCCAAAGTCGAACCAAAAAACTTCAAATCTACTGTTACTGAAGACTGCTGGTTTCAAGCCATGCAAGATGAAATCCATGAATTTGATCGACTGAACGTATGGGAATTAGTGCCACCTCCAGACTGTGCAATGATTATTGCTCTCAAGTGGATTTATAAGGTGAAACTTGACGAGTATGGTGACGTGTTAAAAAAACAGGCACGCTTGTGGCGAAAGATATCGTGCCAATAGAGGTCTTGATTTTGAAGAATCCTTCGCCCCGGTCGCCAGACTTGAAGCTATCAGAATATTTCTTGCCAATGCTGCCAGCAAAAACATGACAGTTTATCAAATGGACGTGAAAACTGCATTCTTAAATGGCGAGCTTAAAGAAGAAGTCTATGTGAGCCAACCAGAAGGCTTCGTTGACCCAGATCGTCCACATCATGTCTACCGTCTAAAGAAAGCTCTTTACGGGTTAAAGCAGGCACCCCGGGCGTGGTATGACACTTTGTCGAAGTTTCTTCTGGCACAAGGATTCTCCAAGGGTGTAGTCGATCCAACCTTGTTCATTCGGAAAACAGGCAAACACACTCTTCATGTTCAAATATATGTTGATGATATCATATTTGCCTCGACCGACCCCAAAGACTGTGACCGTTTTTCTAATGAAATGAGCTCTAAATTTCAAATGTCGATGATGGGTCAAATATCCTTTTTCTTAGGCTTACAAATTTCTCAGAATCCTAGAGGCATTTTCATAAATCAATCTAAATACGCTAATGAGATTTTAAAGAAATTTGATCTTCATAAAAGTGACCCTGTTGACACTCCCATGGTGGAGCGAACAAAACTGGATGAGGACCTCTCAGGGATCCCTGTTGACCAGACCCAATATCGCAGTATGATTGGATCCCTGATGTATCTCACGGCCAGTAGACCTGACCTTGTTTTTGCTGTGTGCATGTGTGCTAGATATCAATCTAAGCCCACTAAAAAGCACCTTGAAGCAGTTAAATGGGTCTTTCGGTATCTCCAAGGAACCATAAATATGGGTCTTTGGTATCCGAAAGACACCGCCATGGCACTAACAGCATACGCAGACGCAGATCATGCAGGTTGTCAAGACACTCAAAGAAGCACATCTGGTAGTGCTCAGTTCCTTGGTGATAAGTTAGTTAGCTGGTCATCAAAGAAACAAACTAGCACGTCCATCTCGTCTACAGAGGCTGAATACATCGCGATGTCTGGTTGCTGTGCCCAAATCCTATGGATGCGGTCTCAATTATCGGATTATGGCTTTGCATACAATCACATCCCTCTGTATTGTGACAACAAGAGTGCCATAGCTCTATGCTGCAACAACGTCCAGCACTCCAGGTCTAAACACATCGACATCCGACATCATTTCATATCAAGAACTAGTAGAAAGGAGTGGTTAAGTTGTATTTCCATCTGACAGATATCACCTGGCCTGATATATTCACTAAGGCCTGCCCAGAGAACGATTTGCATTCATTCTCCCAGCGCTTGGCATGAAGAGTATGAAGCCAGAGACACTCAAACGTCTTCAGGATGATAAGGATGAGTAACGGATTTGCTTCAAGTATCCTATGTAAATATGTACATATTCATCATCAAAAAAAAAGTTTTCCAAGACATGTCTTCCGTTTATCGATAACATTTACGGACCTAGAAATGTCATTCAATAATGACACATGCCTTTAAATGAAGCTCGAACGGAAGTTCAAACTTTTCAAAACATGTCTAAATAGCTTGCAGTTATTTCAGACTGCAACCCGATTTTCAAAATGAGGAAAGACGGTCGCCAAAAAGACGTTGTTCCTAACAACGGGTATTAAGTTCTCCCGGCATGATAACTTTATATCCGTCATCCCTCGCTCTATTGTCGCTTTAAGTGCATTATTTATTGATTAGGAAGAGAAGTCTTCTTTTATCCTTATAATTTTTCCGTCTATGATTCTTCAGAAAATTATTTGGATGTCACATGGTGGTTTAATCTTATTGTTGAAAATCAATCGGACTTGAATTTCATAAAATTTGACACTCAATCAACGACTACAGCTCTTTAAATAGAAAACGGGTCATTGTTTGAGGGGGAGAGTATTGTTCAAATTTATGGCATCTAACGGGCATTTTAACACATTGTATACATCATTGAGATAGGTTTGATAACTAAAGGGGTTATGGTTTAAGGGGGAGTTAAACTTGAGTTAACTCAACAAGGGCCAAATGTGTCAGTTATAGGCAAGTATAGGGTCTTATGTGCTATTTGCTAATTGTATCCTAGGCTTATAAAATATAAAGGACCAATTGTGCCTCTTATGCAATTTCATCAATCCCTTAGTAGCTATTAAACCTTAAAAGAAAAGAAATAAGAAAAGGAGGGGCCAACTCTGTCAATTGATGAAAGATGTTCCTAGGTATAGAAAGTGAGGGACCAAATATGCCATTAACTGAAACTTGTGATTAAGTATAAAAGGTTATTGCGTTTTGACTTGGTCAAAACTCTCAAATCCAGTCAAACCTCAGTCAAACCTCTCTCTCATTTTCTCTCATTGCGTTTTGCCTAATTTGCAATCATTTGTGATATTTCAAGCTTAGGTATTAAATGTTTAATGTTCTCTATCATATACATATGAATTACCTAGAATATCTTGGCCAAAAACTCATTAATTCTTGTTTTATTATGAACTCGTGTGAATTAACTATCCGAATCTTGGTTAGTATTTCTCGTTATGTTTTGACTGCTGGGATTTCGTTAGATTCTTTATGTGGAAGCTGTGTCGATGTCCTATCTGATTTCCCCGACCTCTAGATATTTGTCCGTGTGATTTTCGCTTTTAGTTTGACTTGTTAAGTCAAAAACGGGTTCGTATGTATGGTGTAATGGCCATTTGTTGGTGTTAAAAGGTTTAGTTAGGAGCGTAGAACATAAGTCTAGATCTGGTTGTGTATTAGAACCCCTGATTTGAAAGTTAGAATCTGCATATAAAAGCATTCTTGGTTGCGTTTTGCTTAGGAATTCTTGGTTGCGTTTTGCTTAGGATTTCTTGGTTGCGTTTAGGATTTCTTGGTTGCGTGTTGTTGAGGATTTCCTAGTTGCTAAATTTTATATAAATATCCGTAGGTTGCTTTGAGGCTATTTATGATTGCGTTTTGCCTCAGACTCTTGTTGCGTTTTGGTTAGGATTTCATGTTGAGGTTTGCTAAAATTCTTGGGTTGGGTTTTGCACACACAATTCCTGCCTGCGTTTGCTTTAAATGTTAAAGTTGCGTTTTTGCCTTAAGTGCGCCTTCGTTGCTTTTGCTTGACTGTTGTTGGTTCGATTTGATAAGGAAAACTTGGTTGAGTTTTGGCTTGGTAGAATTCTTGGTTGCGGTTTAGTCTGATGATCCTTGTTTGCGTTTTTGTCCTCTATATGCTGATTGCGTTTGAGTATTAAATATTACAGAACAAAACGCAGTCATTGCTTTTGATAGAAGACACTTAAAATATTAAAACAGTAAAACCCCTATTTTCGAAAATTTCCTAAATGTTGCTTTTAGCTTATTTTAAATATAACAGTGCTTGCCTAATTGATTGGTTGCGTTTTGTCCTTGTCCGATTTTGGTGTGATTGCGTTTTGCCTTTACTGCGTTTTGACTAGTTTTCTAATAAAATAATCATTGTGTTTGCTGAATTGTTCGTTTGGGATCCTAGATTATTCCCTATGATTGCGTTTTTGCTTATTGGAACTTTCCCTTGCGTTTTGTCTCTCATTGCTTTAAATTGTTTATCGGGGTCCTTGTGTGTGATGTCATTGTGTTAAGGCTTCTCTGACAAAGTCACTTCCGTGCCTCAAGAGTTGCTCAATTATTGACCTTCACCATAATATGATCTGGTGTCCTTTTCCTAGATATACTCCATAACTGATTACTCCAAGCAACTGCTCCCATCTAACAACTCCTATCTGTATGCCACATCGTTTCTGTTTTGTGTCTGTGCAAATATAATGGGCTGATGTTTAATTCTCCTGTTGAACAAGCAGCACTGCCTGTGGCACCACCCACTCGCACTGATGAACAAATCCTGCCTCGCATTAGATGGGTGCCAATAGGGAAAAAAACTGCCTTGTCTGATGCTGAAAAGACACCAAGCAACCAATCTACAAGAATTGCGGGGACATCTTGAAGCAAACCAACTTCTTCAGAGCGTTTACCGCCTCTTCGACAATACCAGCTATCTATATTCAGTAGTCATAGGATAACTATATGCTTATGACAGAACGACGGGGGGTTACACAGTGTCAACTGGATGATACAATGGTTCAACCATCACTAAAAGAACAACCAGATGCTCTTCGTATAACGCCATGTCAACAACAACAAGGCCTTTTTCATCCCCTCAACTCTGGATACTCTTATTCAACTTGTCAACATCTGGGTTTTCCAAAAGAAGTCAAACACTTATCAAATGTCGTAACTAATGACATGTTCCAACCATGGAGAGCACTCACGACAATCATTAATCTGTGCCTTACGGGAAAGACTTCTGGGTTTGAAAGGCCAAGAGCTCCAGTGTTGCAGATTCTTTGGGGCATCATCAATCGAGCTCATATCGATTATGCGGAAAGGATGTGGGAAGAATTCACTCAATCCATCCATACTTTCACGGAAGACAAAAAGAATCTGGCACAACATACTCAGGGAAAGAAGAAAGCCACTCTCATTGTGATCCCAAGTGTGAGGTTCACCAAACTAATTATCTTTCATCTGCAACGCAAGCATAAGTTCCATCCAAGACCAGAGTCTCCCCTTCTTGACTTTTTCCCTTTGTCAAGGGTGAAGAGTTTGGATTTGCCTAGTATTTTATATATACTATTTGACGAATCAATGCCTATTCCGAATGAACTCATCACTGATGACATTCGAGGAGCAGACTACTACGATGCTTATCTGGAGAAAGTAGCCAAGCATCAAAGATATCTTGCTGGTGAAGAAGTTAGTGATCCTGACTCTCCTGCACCAAAACCTGCAAAATCAACCAAACCCAAGGTAACCAAGCAAGCTAAACCCGTAGCACCTAAAGCAGCAACCAAGAAACCTCAACCAGCACCAACCAAGCCTAAGGAGAAGAAACGAAAGCAGGCTAAGGAAACCACTGAAGCAACACCGCCAGCCAAACGAGCTAAAGCTGGGAAGGTGGCAAAGAAGCGAACCCTTAAGAGATCTCAGCAGTTGGTCGATGAGTTTGTTGATGAGGGTATTCCATTGACTGAACCTGGGTTTGGTGACTTAGAGGCTGATACGCAAAGGGCTATTGAAGAAAGTCTGAAGGATGCTCACGGTGCACCTCGAGGTCCTCTTCCTCCTGTGGTGTTCAGGGAAACTGATACTGGAAAGTTTCAACCTCTCCCAGAGGTAGAGGGAAAGGGAAAGGAGAAAGTCGGTGCTGAACAAGCTGCTCAGGTTCTACTCAATCTTCAAACTCCAAAGAAAAAGAGCCCAGCTGAACAATACATCTTTCAGAGACGTACTTCCGCACCAACTGAACCCTCGGGTCATGACGAATCCTCGTCCCTGTATGCTGAACTAGGTTTGTCTGACAGTGACACAGAATCAGATGAGGAAGTGCCTCCAGTAGTCAAAAGTGGTGCTCAAGAAGAAGGCCAGGCTGGACCAAACCCTGGTAAACAAGATGAAGGCCAGGCTGGACCAAACCCTGGTAATGATACAGTGTCTCAACCTCAATCAACTCCTGCTGTTCATGCTGAACCAAACCTTGAACACACGAATATTGAGGCCACTGATGCATCAAGTCAACCACAACCCGAACAAATGGATGAAGGGTTCACCGCCACTGTATATCCTAACGTTCTGGAGAATCTTAAGCTGACAGTTGACGAACCGGTGATTCCCGAGGAACCTGTGAGCTCTACAGGGACTTTGTCTTCTCTACAACACCTAGCCAAAGACTTCAGCTTTGGCGATCAATTCTTCAATGATAAACCCTCAGAAGCCGATAATGAGAAGACAACAGCAGATACAGAAGCTGAATCAATGGTGTCCGTCACAATCCATCAAGACATCTCTGCTATCCCTCCTATGACATCACCGGTGATTGATCTCGTGTCTAGACCCGATTCTCCCAATGTTCATCGGCCACTACCAACCACCACAACCGCAACTGCAACAACAACAACAATTCTGACAACCATTCCTCTACCACCTCAGCCACAACAAGGTTCCTCAGATTCCATCTTAATCAACCGCCTAGGAGAACTCGAACAACATATCGCGGATTTGGTGGATGTGAACCAAGCCCTGGAGGAAAGATTAGACAAACATGGGTCAAGATTGTACAGGTTGGAGAATCAAGATATTCCCAATCAAGTGAGCAAAGCTGTGGATGAAATAGTCACGGATGCTGTTGACTGGGCTATGCAAGCACCACTCAGGAAACGCTTCAGAGACCTGCCAGAAGCTGATATGAAAGAAATTCTTCACAACCGAATGTGGGAATCCAAATCCTACCAAACTCATGAAGATCATATGATGCTGTACGAGGCTCTGGAGAAGTCTATGGCCCGAGATAACCGTGACCAGCTCCTGTCTGACTTGGCTGAAGCAAAGAAAAAGAAGAAAAAAAGACAGGGCTCACCCAAAACACCACCTGGCTCTCCACCTCATCCTCCACCTCCTCCTCCACCACCAGCAGGTCCCTCTGGAACTTCAGGAGCCTCTGGCGCTTCTGGGTCGTCTCAATTACCACCTCTATCCAACAATCAGGGTGGTCAGTCTACAAGTACCGCTGCCCCAAGCTCCTCAAAGACAGCTGCTTTAGCAGAATATACGCTTGGACGTGAACCGAACACCAACTAAGCCGTCAGTCTCACCAATTCCTAAAGAACTTCATATGGGTGACGATACGACTGCAGACGAACAAGCATACTCATCTAGTGGTGAAGACGTTGGACGTGATCATATTCCCACTGTGAACTTGAGGCAGAGCTAGTGGAAGCCTATCACTAAAGACCGACCTGCTACACCTGAACCTGCTTGGTCCATCCCATCATCTGATCTGACCATCCCAACGAAAAACTGGGCCTCTGCTCTGAAGTCTACCTATACACCTCCACCAGAGAACTTACTACTTGCTCAGATCGGTGATATGGCAACATTCATGGACTGGTATTGCAAAAAACAAGGAATCTATGAACTGACTCAAAAAGACCTGGAAGGCCCTGCATACGAAATTGTCAAGGTCTTTCATCCTGACGTAGTTCATTTCCAGTTCCAAATGGAAGAATGCCACAAACTTCTCACCGATCAAGTGGATGATGCAATCCTAAGGTACAACGTCAGCAAACCACTACCGTTGGGTGGTGATCCGGGTCATGTCACAATACAACCGAATTTATTCTTCAACAAAGACTGGGAATATCTATGGTACGGCCTTAAAATGGGCAGACCTGCCTTGTCCATCTCAAAGATGAAGGCTGTCTATTATCCTGATGTCGGCTTAGAGCAAATGGTACCAGATCAAATGTGGATTGAAGAAGAATGCAAGTATGACGTCGCTGCGATGTATGGTATATCTCACTGGTGGTTTCAAAACCAACTGTTCTACATTGATCGACACACATCTGAAGGTGATCGCATGGCTGTACGGACCCATATGTGTATCTTAAGTGTCGTCAAAATTGAAGTCTTCCCAATGTATGGGTACAATTACATGAAGAATATTGTCCTTCATCGAGCTGATCTCAAAGAATATGTCATCGCAGAAAGGGACTTCAAATATTTATACCCTAGTAACTTTGAAGATCTGTACTTGTTGAATCTTTAAGGTCACCTGAACCATCTCTCACCCGAAGACAAAAAGATTCTCACTACTGCTGTCAACTTATGGACCAGAAACTTGGTTATCAGACAACGCGTAGAAGACTTCCAGCTAGGGATTAAGAGCTACCAGACGCAGTTAAACCTCACCAAACCTTAATGGGATGCCAAGGGATTTGAGTACAAGCATGACTTCACAGTAATTGACTCTCCAAAGGCTGTCACGTTTAGGGACAAATATGGGGTTTAGATGATCATGAGGTTCAATGAAATCCACAAGTTCAGTGATGGTACTCTACACCAGATTGATGAAGCGTTGGATTACAGAGTCAATGAATTCAGGGTCAACAGGAGGAATCTGGATTTGGATACACGGTTTTGGACAAAGAAAGACGTTGACAGAAGGAAGGAGTTTATGTTTGCCATACAAAAAT
>BQNB010173180.1:0-13387 GCA_026074375.1 Tanacetum coccineum
ACAATGTATTTTTGGTACGTTTTGGGTCTTTTAAGTCCGGTTTTAATGGTGAAAGGTATGTGTAATTAAACGCATACCAAGGCACGACAGTTGGGGGTGGGATAGTAACTTATGGTGGACTAATTGCATCATATGCTTACATGACCTTCATATAGGGGTCATTATAAAAAAGTGAAAGAGTTGGTGAAGCTAACGGAACTAAACCAGATGAATTATTTGAAGATTCAGAAGAAGTATTTCCCGGTGAAGCTAGGAAATAGTCCGGAAAGTTAGATAAAAAGCATCCTCAATATCGGAACTAGGGTGGTTGGGAGAAGACATCACTATGTTAACAACCCAACGGTAAATAACATAAGTTATTTATATAATAGTATAATAGTTATGTATCTTCACATACTATTTTAGAAATGTAGTGGCACGGAGGACTTTCTTGGATGGAAAAAGAAAAGTAGTTATAGTTAAGGTTTTAACCTTGTTCTCTATACCCGTGGCTCTGATACCAATCTGTAACACCCCCATTTTGACAAATATAGCTGCGGAAGCTAATATGGGGTATTACTTCATAGTACAACAATCATAATCATAGAAAACAAACCGTAAAGAGACGTTTTAGAAAATTTAGTTATTATTTATTTATTCATCAGAGTTTTACAAAAGAGAGGCCCTAAAATCTAGAAACATAAAGTTTGAATGATAACAATTTAGCCATCTTCAAGTGTATGCCACTCCGTGCCATAAGTTGCTCAATTTCCTGAGATAAACATGCTAAAAAGGTCAACACAATGGTTGAGGGAAATTCATAGGTTTATGATAAACAGTTTGAATACAAGTTCAATAGTGGGTTACGTTGTTATACACCCATAGTTTGTAATAATTGCATACACAATTATCATGAAAAAGCTAGAAACCTTACTTTCTCTCTCTAGATAATTAGCCAACCCAATCATCCATGCTTGTGTTATGATATCCAATATACTACATATACCCCCTGCATGGATTCGATTAGCAAAACAAGTCCAAAATCATAAACTTGGTATTTTTCAATGTATAAAACAATTTGCAGATTATAGCTTATTAAAATAAGCTAAAATAAGTTAGAATAATTAAGTTTTTAAAAGTTTGAACTTATGAATAGAGCTTATGAGCTCGAAAATACCAAAATGGGTTCGTTTGGTTTTAAAAATCAACCTGATGGGTTTGAATGTTTAAGACTTGTTTAAAAGCTTAAAAA
The DNA here is from genome assembly GCA_026074375.1 of Tanacetum coccineum. NCBI lineage: Eukaryota > Viridiplantae > Streptophyta > Magnoliopsida > Asterales > Asteraceae > Tanacetum > Tanacetum coccineum. Next base: position 1,232 of record BQNB010173180.1, read on the forward strand.
AATGTTAAGGAAGCTTATTAGGATAGCTTACAATAACAGCTTATGTCTTTAGCTTATAGATTTTATGAAAATGAGCTTTTAGGGTTTTTAGGGTTACGGTTTGGTTTTCAAGGACTCAAAACAAGTTTTGATTGTACAAGAAGATTATGACATAGCTTACTAAGTTTCTAGGATATGGTAAGAACATATAGAACAAGATTTAAAGCTTACTTGTACAAGAAATAGATTAAAGTGGGTACAATGAGTCGAATGAGCTTATTATGACTTGATAACTTTAGAAATGACATCAAGACCTCTTTCTTCTTAATTCTTGGCTTCAAAACTGATCTTAGGGCTTCATTTCTCTTCCTTAGCTTGCATAGAACCTGATTTAAAAGTAGCTTTGAGTTTGAATGAGATATGGAAATGTATGTATGTCGTGTATTTATAATGTTATGGGAGGAGTAAGGAGTAAGTTTATGTGGAGTAAGGATCAATGAGCTTGGAGTAAGGACCAAGGTACACTAAAGTGGTGACCAAGGAGGTTAGAAACTAGCTATGGTGAGGTGTAAGGTGGTGGAGGGTGCGGCATCACAAGGTGGTGGTGAGGTGGATTACTTGGTGAACAAGGGTAATGGAGGTGCTTGTGTGCTTGTTTGGTGATGTGGGGGTGAAGGTGGTGGTGAGGTCATGGTGCTTGAGAGGTGGTAGGATGCTAACTTGATTAGATTTTAGTTTTAAAATCGACTTAAGGGTGTCGGGTTGGTTTTAGTTTTGGGTTAGGGTTTTTGTGACGAGTTAAGGTTAGGTTTAGTGCTAAGATTAGGGTTTAGGATTAAGGTTTAATGTTAGGATTAGGGTTTAGAAGTTGTACGAAAATTAGAACAAAATTGGAGGGAAAATGAGCTTGATTTAAATTCCATGCTTAATTGACTTGTACATTAAGTTTTAGAAGGTTAGAATGACAAGGGATTCGTCAGATAGGCATTTCTTTAGATTAGAAACGTGGAAAGTACTATGGACATTACTGAGCTCTTCAGGAAGCTTTAGTTTGTATGCCACTGGGCCAATCCGTTCAAGGATTTTGAATGGTCCAATGTACTGAGGGTTAAGCTTTCCTCGCTTTCCAAAACGAGTAACACTTTTTCGAGGTGATACTTTCAACATAACACGATCTCCAACTTGAAATTCTAAAGGCTTCCGTCTTATATTGGCATAACTTCTCTGCCAGTCTCTTGTAGCTTGCAAGCGTTGTCGGATTTGAATTATCTTTTCGGTGGTTTCCTGGATTATCTTTGGTCCTGTGAGTTTAACATCTCCAACTTCGGCCCAGCATACAGGTGATCTACACTTTCGACCATAAAGTGCCTCAAATGGTGCCGCCTTAATATTGGCATGGTAACTATTATTGTAAGAAAATTCTACCAGTGGTAAGTGTTTTTCCCATCCTTTTCCAAAATCTGTAACACAGGCTCTAAGCATATCTTCGAGTGTTTGAATGGTTCTTTCACTTTATCCATTGGTTTCGGGATGATATGTCGTACTCATGTCTAATTGAGTACCCAAAGCACTTTGTAATGATTGCCAAAATCTGGATGTGAAATGACTATCACGATCCGAGATGATGGATATTGGCACTCCATGCCGTGAGACTATTTTCTTTATGTATAACCTTGTAAGGGTTTCCATGCTATATGTTTCTCTGGTAGGGATGAAATGTGCTTATTTGGTAAGGCAATCGACAATGACCCAAATTGTGTCATGTCCATTTGATGTTCTGGGCAGTTTTGTAACGAAGTCCATCGTTATTCTCTCCCATTTCCATGTAGGAATCTCCGGTTGTATCAGTAAGCCGGATGGATTCTGACATTTAGCTTTAACTCTAGAGCATGTTAAACATTTGCCAACATATTCGGCGATGATTGCCTTCATGTTAGGCCACCAATAAAGTTTCTTTAGATCTTGATACATCTTGTCAGAACCTGGGTGAATGGAATACTTTGATTTATGGGACTCATGCATGATCAAGTCTCTTGAATTACCAAAGAGTGGTAACCAACTTCGATTCTTGATACATCGGGTTCCATTAGGACGTACTTCAAAGGCTTTGTCCATTCCTCGTAAGTTCTCAGCCTTGATGTTTTCTTTCTTGATTGCCTCAGTTTGAGCTTCGAGAATTTGTAATGGTAATTTTGGATGAATGGTCATGACTAATGATCTAATTCGGAGTGGTTTGATTCGGCTTAAGGCATCTTCCACAACATTTGCCTTTCCGAGATGGTAACAAATCTCATAATCGTAATCTGCGAGCAATTCTTACCAACGGCGTTGTCTCATGTTCAACTCTTTTTGATCAAGGATATGCTGATCCTGCTCTACATGAGCCCCAACCTGCTCCAGTCTACTCACAGCCTGAACCATCTGAGATGCCATAACCTGTACCTGTCCCTCTATAGCGTAAACCCTTGGACGAATCTCCCCGATAACAATGATATCAGCCACCTCAGCATCGCTCACCGTCATCACCTTCTTCACTAGCAGCCCATGACCATACTCCAGATTACCCATGCGGGTACATAAATCCTCGATCACCGACGGAGGTACAGGAACTCCAGGTGCTAAAAGGGTAAGAGAATGTCCCTCAGCAGCAGCGGTAGATGAGCCTCCTACCTCGTAAATACTCGGTGAGGGCATAACTGACATTGAAGTTGGCGTGATGGGTGCCATCAACCACTCCTCCTCCATCTCCCAAACCTCCTCATCGCCCTCGGGTCCCTCAAAGTCATCATCACTAGAGTCGTCCCTAACTCCAAACAGCATTGCTAGGTCCTCCTCCATGTCCATCACTGGGGCGACCATTTGCTCCTCTACCTCAACTATCAGCTCTGTAAACTCGTCGATCATCGGGTCAACCAGCGGCTCGTCTACCTCATCTCTTAGAGGCTCGCTCATCTCGTCCAGCTTTCCTAACAATGGCACATCTGCCTTAATCCACCCGTTTGTGTTGTTTGGGTTACCGGCATAACCTAGCAGCGGTCCAGGCGCAAAGAAGTCATACGCGTGTTGTCGCTCCGGCTCATCCATCAGGAAATCGAACACACGGTCAGGTGATAAGGGTTCGCCTATGATACTACAAAAAAAGAAATACTTATATTAGTAATCATCATGTACATATTTTTATCATATGTGAAATTATGCTCATCCTCAGTTTGAGCTTCGAGAATTTGTGATGGTAATTTTGGATGAATGGTCATGACTAATGATCTAAGTCCGAGTGGTTTGATTCAGGCTAAGGCATCTGCCACACATTTGCCTTCGGATGGTAACGAATCTCACAATCGTAATCTGCGAGCAATTCTTACCAACGGTGTTGTCTCATGTTCAACTCTTTTTTATCAAGGATATGCTGATCCTGCTCCACATGAGCCCCGACCTTCTCCAGTCTACTCACAGCCTGAACTATATGAGATGCCATAACCTGTACCTGTCTCTCTACAGCGTAAACCCTCGGACGAATCTCCCCAATAGCAATGCTATCAGCCACCTCAGCATCGCTCACCGTCATTACCTTCTTCACTAGCAGCCCATGACCATACTCCAGATTACCCATGCGGGTACATAAATCCTCGATCACCGACGGAGGTACAGGAACTCCAGGTGCTAAAAGGGTAAGAGAATATCCCTCAGCAGCAGCGGTAGATGAGCCTCCTACCTTATAAATACTCGGTGAGGGCATAACTGACATCGGAGGTGGCGTGATGGGTGTCATCAACCACTCCTCCTCCATCTCCCAAACCTCCTCATAGCCCTCGAGTCCCTCAAAGTCATCATCACTAGAGTCGTCCTCGACTCCAAATAGCATTGTTAGGTCCTCCTCCATGTCCATCACTGGGGCGACCATTTACTCCTCTACCTCAACTATCGGCTCCGTAAACTCGTCGATCATCGGGTCAACCAGCGATTCGTCTACCTCAGCTCCTAGAGGCTCGCCCATCTCGTCCAGCTCTCCTAACAATGGCACATCTGCCTCAATCCACCCGTTAGTGTTGTTTGGGTTACCGGCATAACCGGGCAGCGGTCCAGGCGCAAAGAAGTCATACGCGTGTTGTGGCTCCAACTCATCCATCAGGAAATCGAACACACGGTCAGGTGACAAGGGTTCGCCTATGATACTACAAAAAAAGAAATACTTATATTAGTAATCATCATATACATATTTTTATCATATGTGAAATTATGCTCATCATCTATTAGGATGATTTCATTATATCGCATTAAATGCTTAAAGAAATTAAACTCTTCGCGAGAAGCGAATACCAAGTTATATATTGAACCATACATCATAGAACGGATTTCGTACATATATATACATACATATATATACATACATATATATACATATATATATACATATATATATATATATATATATATATATATATATATATATATATATATATATATATATATATATATATATATATATACACTTATATGGTTATTACTTATACCAAGTGTATTCCACTTGTCACGCACATAGATTGTAATTAAAGGCATCACACCAGGCATCTAAGGATCAGGAACGACACGCGCGCGGATATCGGACAACGATGAAAGACTCTTGAGACTTTATAAAAAACAGTTGTAGCCTAAGTTTTGTAAAACGACTTAGTTCGCTGCAACTCGTGCTCTGATACCACTCTGTAACACCTCCAAAAATTCACAATGCAATGGAATACCACATTGGGGTGCTACTTTGTAATTCATACACACGAGTCCCAGTAAATGCCCAAATGATACGTTTATAAAACATGAATTTATTCAATTTATTTAAGGAGAATCGGAGTTATTTAGGTCCCAAACAACTTTAGAAATTTCATTTCTAGTAAGTCACAATACGACTTTCTTACAAATCTCATTTTTATAAAATGTATACATTTTCACCCAGACACAGTCTTTGATATCCGCGTTCCGTTCCTTCCAATCCAGCTCCTAAACCTGAGATACATGCTTAAAATGTCAACAAAACGTTGAGTGAATTCATAGAGTTTACGAATAACAGTCAGAATGCATATTTGGTTCCACAAAAACAATTATAACATTGCTTGCAAGGCAAGTTATATCATGATTTCCACTAACATAAGCCCGTGTACCGAACCTTATCACATTTATCATTTAGGATAAAGTATTGACCGGGAAGTATGCCACCACCCCTAGTCTCAATACAAAATGTCCGTTACAGGGTGTTCACCATCGGATTCAGACCCCGGACAGGGATGTCAAACCCAATAGATCTATTTAATGCATTCAACGTTTACCTCCTCGGTAATTAACAGTCACACAGCAAAAGGCATATACTCATAGTGCGGAATCATATCACTTATCCAAAACACATTGCGTTCAATTTTTCAAAACAACATGTATCCCCCTCGCGGGTTATAAAACATTAAAAACAGTTTAAAAGCGAGGCTATGAACTCACCTTGATCGAAGCCGAAGATCAAAATAACCGAAACAATCACGAACTACTCAACAACGAACTCAACCGCGACCTATAATTTATGTCGCTCGATTACTATACAATAAGGTACGATCGAATAGTGCGTACATCGCACTATTAAGACGATATAGATATACCTACACATGTGATGAGAAATCCACTTGCGTGTCCTAGATCCTAATACCCCATGAAGTTGAGTACGATCTCCCTTTCATTTATATGATACGCCACTTAATCAAAAACTTTCTATTTTCGGAAAGTTACTATTTTTAGAGAATTACTATTTTTGGAAATTTACCACTTTTAGTAGGTCTCGACATCTACTTACAAAAAGAAAATATATTTATTTATCTCGTCGAACTTTCGACGCCCAACTAGTTGTTAATTTCTAGCATCGGAGTTATATCTTGAATATTACAAAAGTTACTATTTTTAGACTTTGCATTTTTAGAACCGACCAATGGTCTCAAAATAATTACTTGCGTAAGAATATTAATCGATATTTTTTTATTAATCGAAATCGCCCGTATAACGTATTAACGTTGATTAAAATCTCCGTTGACTTTTTGTACATATAATATATCTTTATTTATTTTCTACACCGCAACTAGTCGAGTTTATTCGTTTGAAATCGTTAAGTCTTAAGATTTGCACAGTTGAAGCGAAACGTCATTCCGGACAACTTTCGTGTTTCGCCGGACGGCTAAAACGGACTCGAAAGTGCTCAAACTGTACATTCAAAATTCTGTCGAAACTTATTATTTCTAATAGTGACCTTTATTTTCTAGTTAAAGTATATATCTCGATTTCGCTCTAAAATATTCGTTATAAGGAGTTATGAGCCCCGTTTTATACCAAAACGTGCATAAAAATAAACTCCATCTTATTTTCCCAACAAAACTACATTTTACAAATTTCTCAAACCTCGTAAACCGTGCCGAAGTTTCTGCCAAAAAATACACGATATTCACATCGTTCAATCATCCCATATCACAGTCTAACTAATCAACGCAAGTTTCGTCGGATTTCATCACATGCAATAATCGTAAACGAATCAAATCGCGAAAACAAACGTATTACTAGTAATAAGAATACTTACAATGCTATATAAAGCTAAATCGGAATCGATCAAACTTGTCTTGTTCCCTTTGTTTCTTAACCGCGACCTCGGACACCAAAACTAACCCGAAACCAAAACCCAATCATATCCAAAACCAAACTAAACTAAATCAATACCTTTGATTATCAATCTTGAGAAAAAACCAAAACCTCCTTTTGTATCTTTATCGTGGTTCAAACCCTAAACTGAAACCAAAACCTTAACTTTCACAAACCAAGACTTCCATTGATCTTCTATTATCACTTACCCTACTAATCTTTTTAATCCATTCGAATCAAATCTTCTTATTTCATTAAAATCTATACATGCATAAATCCCTATGCATGTATTATATTTCACCTTAGATGATTAATAAATCATCATCATCTAAATAGCATTTGATGACTAGAAAAATCAAAACACGAAAGGTGTTTGTTTTGTTGCTTCAGCCGAACCCAAAAAGAAGAAAGGAAGACAAGAAACCACTTTCACTGGCTTCTACACTAATCTAAATCATTTTTAAGTGATAAAATAATGGATTTCAAGATCAAAATTTATTGATGATGCTTGTGTTTGTATGTGTGTGTTCGGCCGAGCAAGAGAGAACAAAGAAAAGGAAGAACAAAATTGAACTATGTGTTTTCCTCTTTTGTGTGTAGGAGTAGTTAAGCCAACTTGTGAAGTAACATGTAATCATTGTGTTTATTGGAAATCAAATCCTTGGGTTGTGTGGGTTGAGTGTAGCCGAAGGCTACAAGGCTAGGGGAGAGCCTCGTGCATAAAATTTTTGACAACATTTTACTTACTTGCATTTCTTTTGTATAACCTTTTAATTAAAATGTAACTTGACACAATTAAAATAAAGTGTGTATACTAAAGTCGCGAGTTTGGCCAAGGTCGAGGAACAAATGACAACAGAGTCCGCGAAAAATATAATTTACAAAATTAAAACATTAACGGGGTGCGCCATAATTTATTATGATGCTAAAAATGTTTAACGGTCGCGCGGTCAAACGTTGACTCGCGAATCGACAAAAAATAAAAAAAATTTCCAAATCATTCTAAATAAAATACGAAAATATTTATTCCCGACAGTTAAAATTTTACCTGTCGATGTTCAATCATAGAAACTTATAAAATAGTAATTATGACGTTGAATACGCGATCGTCATACGTGTCATAAAACTCGGGTTGTTACACGGTGTCACATAAAGCATGACGGCGTCAGCTCGCACGACCCAGCCTAAGATCTAGAATATTCCACTTCACGACGGCCTCACGATTAAAACGCGACGCCGTCATAGCGATTTTTCTATATATACAAACCCGAAATTAGGGTTTTATGTGTGTAACTTTAGATTAAAAAGGGGGACAAACCCTAGTTTGTTTGGCAGCTTATTAGGACAATTTTAAGGCTTCAAAACCCTATTGTATCTCCATCAATTCATGTTTTAATCAAGTAAGACTATCTTAATCATTCAATATGTCTTGTTGTTTGATCCTTTATTGTTATTGCTTTACCTTTAACATGCTTGGCTAAACTCCTTATTGTATTCATTTATGATTGTATGAAACCTAGAATGTAGATCTTAGTGGTGTTGCTTCTTGTGATGAATATGCATGTTAGGCTTTAGAAAACCAGCTTTTGTCTGTATCGCTGTTGATATGTCTAGGGAAACATGATTGTGTAGAAAGGATACCATCGGTAACAGTCTTCATACTACCTTACCCTTAATATGGTTGATCCACTTTTAATATATTTCAAATGCATTTAATATACTCTTGGGGGCCGGGTAATAGTCTTCATACTACCTTACTTTGTGTTTTGCCTCAACGGAATATTAAATAGACGGCGGGTTCGTGTAATCTGTTCATGACTTAGGAAATAATTACATAGATCATCACAAGTGTGACAAAGCAACAACACTAGGAGAAGCAATCTAGGGAGTAATACATGATTAAATGAATACAATCTTTTTATTATATTGTTATCACCATTAGCGTAGTTTATTATTTAGTTTAATAGCTAAAACCAACCAAACCTCTCAAACATATGATTTTACTGCTTTCTTATAAATATAAAAATACAAAAATAATCTTCTCTCAACCCCTAAAATTCTGTTAGACCGTGATCAAACCTTCCCAACCTATTCCCCTAGAGAACGATAACAACCCCCGAGTCTTGCCTATACTACTACTACAACGGTTAGGTACTCTGCCTAGGGAGTTGTAAAACTTCTTGTAGAAGTCCCTTACGACAACCGCATCAAGTTTTTGGCGCCGCTGCCGGGGAATAGTTAGGTTTTGATCATAGTTTAACTTAGTTCTACTTGGGGGGGGGGGGCGTGGGGGGGGGGGGGGGGGGGGGGGGGGGGGGGGGGGGGGGGGGGGGGGGTGGGTGTGGGGGGGGGGGGGGGGGGGGGGGGGGGGGGGGGTGGGGGGGGGGGGGGGGTGTGGGGGGGGGGGGGTGGGGGGGCGGGGGGGGGGGGGGGGGGGGGGGTGGGGGGGAGTAATACATGATTAAATGAATACAATCTTTTTATTATATTGTTATCACCATTAACGTAGTTTATTATTTAGTTTAATAGCTAAAACCAACCAAACCTCTCAACATTCTGATTTTACTGCTTTTCTGTATAAATATAAAATACAAAAATAATCTCTCTTAACCTTTAAAAATTCTGTTAGGACCGTGATCAACCCTTCCAACCTATTCCTAGGAGAACGATTAACAAACCAGGAGTCTTGCCTTATATACTACAACGGTTAGGTACTCTGCCTAGGGAGTTGTAAAACTTCTTGTAGAAGTCCCTTACGACAACCGCATCAAGTTACTTGTATTCATGGTTTATAGCATGTATCCCCCTCGCGGGTTTATGAAATATTTCAAAGATTTAAAATGCGAGGCTATGAACTCACCTTAACAGGGAAATCTGATTGATGGCAAAAGTATATCAAATAAAAGTAACGGCCTCGTCACGCAACCTGGGGTAATATGTCAAGTCTTAGTTTGATTGTTTATGTTTCAAAACTTCATGAAGTTTAACATACATATTACTTTGATTTATTAATTTATGGAAATATTGTATCACTGTTCGGGCTATCATAATTCAGAGGTCATGTAGTAAACGTTTGAGGAGCCAGGACACTTTAAATCGTAAATCCAGCAAACTCGTCAAAACGTATACTCAAATGAAACCCCTCACATGAAATTCCCTAGTAACGTGATACGATAAGATTTTAAGTTTCTTCAAAAGCTAGTCGATGATAAATTACGTTAAATATATAATATAATTGATTTATAATGCGTCGATCGACGATTAATAACGATAAATGTGTCGGGTTTTAATAAAATCAAGTCTTATAATATTAATATATATTTTTATAATTAATATAAAAATATTATATTTTATATTTTTAAGTATGCAAAAATGGCAATATATACCCTTGATATATATATTTTTATTAAATTGATCCTTTTAATATAACTTTTAAAATCTTTATACCCTTATCTTTAAAGAATGGCAAAATAAGCCCTTGTAGTTATAACTTTAGGAATATTACATTTTCAGCCCCTCTAGTTATAATTTCAAAATATTTACAATATATACCCCTTGCATGGATTCGATTTGCAAAACAAGTCCAAAATCATAAACTTGGTATTTTTCAATGTAGAAAACAATTTGCAGGTTATAGCTTATTAAAATAAGCTAAAATAAGTTAGAATAATTAAGTTTTTAAAAGTTTGAACTTATGAGCTCGAAAACACCAAAATGGGTTCGTTTGGTTTTAAAAATCAACCCGATGGGTTTGAATGTTTAAGACTTGTTTAAAAGCTTATAAAAATGATTATTGAACTTATATAAATAGCTTTTAAGATCTGTAGGAGCTTATAGCTTATAGATTTTACGAAGATGAGTTTATTAGGGTTTCATGGTGCGTTTGGTTTTAGGAAAAACCAAACTGAATGGTTTATGGTTCAAAGCTTTTAACAAGAGGCTTACACATGATCCATAGGAGCTTATTAAAGTTTTAAAACAGAATATGAGTTTATTGAACAAGATATAAGCTTACCTGGGCTTGAAAATGGGTTGAATTAAAGGTTTTAGGTTCGCACGCTTGGAATAGAGTTTAAAGGATTCTTTCTTCTTTCTTCTTGGCTTCTATCTGATCTTAGGGACTCTCTACTCCTTCTAGGATATGGCTTGAACTTAGTTTAAAGATAGTATGAAGTTTAGATGATGAGATGTGGTGTGTGTTTTAGTTCGGCTATTTATAGGGTTCAAAAACCTTTGGTGGCCAAGTGAACTTGAGGTAGTAGCCAAGGGCTTGTAGGTAGTGACTAATATCAGCTAGTATGATGAGTCTTGAAAGCTAGGAGTGTAGCTTTGAATGGTGGAAGAAAATAGCAAGGGTTCGGCTATCTATGGTGGTGTCAGCATTGCCTATCGGTCAGTAAGTGAGGGTTCTTTTTGTAAGGTGGGGGGGGGTTTTTTTTTGGTTTGGGGGGTTGACGAGTTACTTGGTGGCCAAGTTGGGTGATGGAGGTGCTAGGGAGGGTGCTTGCGGTGAGAAGTAGCTTGCAAGGAGGTGTGTCATAGTGGAGGGAGGGTGCTAGCTTGATTTGAAATGGGTTTAAAATGAAATAAGGGTGTCAGGTTGGTTTTGGTTTCGGATTAGGGTTTTTGTAAAGAGTTAAGGTTAGGTTTAGTACTAAGATTAGGGTTTAGTATTAAGGTTTAGTGTTAGGATTAGGGTTTCAGATTATAGTTTAGGTTTCGGTTTCATATAAAATGAAATTAGGGTTTTAGAATTAGGTTTAGCATGATTTAGGGTTAGTTTAGCATAAATGTATTATTAAGTGAGCTTGTAATCCAAGATAAAGAAGTTGTATTAAAATTAGAACAAAATTAGAGGGAAAATTAGCTTGTTTGAATTCGTGCTTAATTGATTTATACTTTGTGCATTAAGGACTTGTACATAGACTTAGAGGGAAATTATATTTTAATTTCTGGTGCATTGATCATTTGTACACTTGCCTTGAATATTTATACATTTATTTTATATGTAAACATTACATATAATTAGGGTTTTGATATAAACGTTAACGTATAATGTTCATTTAGTAATGAAAACTACGTTAAATAGATAACGTACATGGTATAGAGGATATTAGAATATTGATGATTCGTTCAATAGTATATATATAATATATAAGAAAACACTCAACCAATTGCCTTTGACCAAGGCAAGAAGTCAAAGTTCACTAAATAAAATATATATGTAACCGGAAGTATGAGTCCCGAGTCGTTAAGTCCCAACGAGACTTGAATGGAAATCGAATGACGGATTGATGATTGATGTTTGAATGACAAATATTTGGATTTGATTTTTTCTAAATAAAATGCAAAAGCAATTAAGGAGAACCTAACAACGAACACTATTAAAAATTTAAACCTAAAATGAGACGGGAATGTAGAAACGCGAGCTAAAAAAAATTAAATTATCAAAAATTAAACCCTAAAGTATAAAAATGCTTAACTGTTAAGCAGTTTCAGCTTAAATAAGCAAATGGAAAA
>BQNB010173182.1:2135-13387 GCA_026074375.1 Tanacetum coccineum
ACATAGGTTTAACATAGGATTAGAATAGAATTAACATAGATTAGATAACCAAGATATTAATTAAACTGATAGATTTAACCTCGCTCTTTGTGATCGACACCTTACTTACCACGAACCTACTACCGATCGGGTACACTGCCCGTTAAAGTGTTGTTTTTGGTTGAGTCGGCAAAATATAAATTTATAACTTGAATCAATAAAATATACACCACACAACGACACATCATGAATACTTGGTGCTGATACGCCGTATCTCTTTTCCTGGATACCGCGTATGGGTTAGAAATGAGTAATCTTCAAATGTCTTCATTTTAGCTCCAGAATAGGCGCCTTTTAGCATGTCTTCATAAATCACTCCTCAATTGCTGCAAATAACACTTTTAAACAATTAAGTACACATTCTTGCAATAATTACGCAAAAGTGGTTAGTTTATTCGGGATAAATGATGGTATAAATGTGACGTTATTTGATGTAACACCCCCAAATTGGGTCGCAGCGGAATAAGGGTCCGGGGCGTGTTACTTCATGATCAATAGCACAAGATATATATGAACGACACAAAAAGTCGTTTAAAATGATACATTGGAAAAGATTTAATACAAAAGCATATAGCTTTACTTGTTCATTGTCGAATATTACAAAAGTTGACAATACATTTCCCAAAATATGATGCACCTAAATCTTTAAGCGTGCAATCCAAAATATAACCCAATGCATCCTTGGCATCCCATGCCTATTGATCTCCTGAAAACATTGCTTAAAACGTCAACAATAATGTTGGTGAATTCATAGGTTTGATAAAATCATAATGTGTAGGACCGCAAGACTTTTTAGTGATAATGCAACACATGCAGATCTCACAAAAACTAGATTACATTTACACTAAGCTCATGACACTGAAGCTCGACGATCTTGTTCGCATAATATTGCTACTCAGCCCGTGATGATGTTCTAACCCGAAACATCTAAAATTCGACATGCTATAACGTTCGTTCTCGGTGATAGCTAGTCACCCGAACGGGGAGGTCGTTTCCCGAATAGATCTATTAAATAACATTCGCGCTCACATAATGTAATTCCCAACTACATCTATGCAATTGACAGTTCATGATAATGGGCTTAACTTGGGTTATCGCTACTTAGGCAAACATGTAATCAATACTTGCGTCCAATTTATAAAACAAAGCATGTTTCCACCCCATAATTATAAATCATTGAAATCGTAAAAATGTGGGGCTATGAACTCACCTTGAGTTCTGATAATCCAAATATCGCAGATAAAGCGTCACGTAAAAGATCGAATGCAACCTAAATTATCATAGGTCGTATAAGTACCGAGTACTTGAATATAATCTTATAGTTGTTACATCGTACTATCGTTCGGGCTATCATAATTTAAGAGGTCATGACATGACGTTCGAGGAGTTAGGACACTTTAAATCGTAAATCCAACAACTCGTCGATACGCCATCCGAAGAGGCCTCATTATGAAACTCCCTAGTAATATAGTACTTTGATAACCACATATAATTCTATATAGTTCAATCACCAACTAATGGTTTTGGTAAAATTACGTTTAATAAGTGAAAACGTTTATAATTATCGCTTTAGTAAAATACAACTAGTACATAACTTTTGCGATGTTAAGCCCGATTTTAACGTTTCTATGCCCATACTTTTCGTATTAGGACGAGTTAACATAATTAGACATAATTTCATAATTTGACCCTCGGTGAACAGTAAAACTTATACTATTCACATTCTGGATGTGATTTTATAAAAAGCGTAATTATTGCGTATAAACCGTACAAGTCGATTTTTATTCGTTATAGCTCCGTTTTTATGATTCTTTTGAGGAAGGTTTCCATTATTGAAAGTTCTATAATTTTATATGTTTACAAAAATGAAACTATCTGTCATGAATAGTAACATTTTATAAAATTGTTTTTACTTTAAAGTATTAATTTCGTAACTCGCGAAAGTTCATAACTCATTCGTAATATTAATTGAAAAATAACGATCTTAATCATTTTGGAATCCAAAAATATGTATTATTTGTTAAAATATCAAACTAGCTGTTTGATATAAGTTTTATAAAAGTCATTTTAATAAACTACGTTTAATTAACGTATAACTCGTTTTTACGTAACTTATTCGTTAATAAACTGTTTAAACAAGTTTTCTTACCTTTTCGGAAATCGTCGTATTTGTATTATCTTATAAAAACATAAAATACCTCTGTTTGAATTCGAAAACCTACAGCCCTAAATGATCTTCAATAAAATTTTTTATATAATATGTTTTACAATACTTTTCAACCTCAACAATATTCCACAAGGTCTTTATACTATATATATAATATGTTATAACATATAATAATAATGTCCATAAATTTGAAGTTCATTTTGTCCCAGATATCATCACAAGATCCAAGTTATATTAACTTTACATAAAATCATAAACTTTCTTAATTCAACTTTAATACAAGTTTATATATGAACATTTTATGCTAAAACAGATGTACAAGACTAACACTCCTTCAATTCATGAAATTACCATCACATAAACATGGTGAGAAATATACAACATCAAACTCACAATAAAAATTATCTTTATCATGATCAAAAAGTAATCCTAAATGGTGATTTTCACTAAATAGCACCTTATTAAACATAAACATCTCATAAAATGAAAACATAAAGGAATAAAATAGACTTATGCTGTAGATGAAAGATGGTAAAAACATGCTAAACCCTGTTAGCCACAAAACCAAAGCTATGCCAAGTTGAAACCCAAGATTTAGATTATAGAAATACCCCGACACTTTCTTTCACTTGAGTAATACTAGGACATGGATTATAGCAATGATTATGGAAATACATAGATATAAGGTGGGTGGGGGTGGGTGTGAGGTGCCTAAACGAAAGACATAGGATAGAAGATAATCTAGAGTGTATGATGTATATATAGTAAACCTAGGTCAATGGATTTGTGTTAGTGCTTGCTTGATGCCGTAGCATAAGAGAGGAAAAAGGATGTTATGTTTTGATTTTTTCTAGTTAAAGATGTTATGTGTAAATGTTATCCTTACTACATGGCAATTATATATGATAATATCTAGTCAAAGAACAAGTTGAGGGTTTTTAGGAGGCCCATGGTCCATAAGTCCTTGGTCAAATAACCAGGTATGGGTAGAGCTTTAATGAGAATACATGGTACAGACTAAGTGGTAAGATTACTTTCATTTTCTTGAACAATTGGCTATAATTTCGGCAAAAGAGTGATATAAGTGAGATATTTGTAACTTTTTATGTAATTAGGGTATAAATATTGGTATATTGTTGAAGCGTAGAACAGTTTTTGGTAGTTCCGGGTAGTGCCTAAACGCAATTAACGCGAAACGTATACACTTTACGTATCCGATAAAAATAAATGAACAAAGTAACTAATTGTATTCTCAAATAATTATATAACCCTTGCTTTAATGTAAAACATGTTTAATTGTTTTGATGCCCTTTTTAGCATGTTAACCTAATTTTTTTTAGCTTACGCGATTTAGCTTAACATTTATGATTTAAAGTAAATGCGTACAATACAAAAGGTACATTGCGGATTTATCGACGTCGTCAATGACTTGAAAACACAAGGTGTTATAAAAGAGGTCATGACATGACGTACGAGGAGTTAGGACACTTTAAATCGTAAATCCAACAACTCGTCGATACGACATCCGAAGAGGCCTCATTATGAAACTCCCTAGTATTATAGCACTTTGATAACCACTCAATATTCTATATAGCATAATCACCGACTAATCGTTTTAGTAAAATAATATTTATAAAGTGAAAACGTTTATAAATATACTTTTCGTAAAAATGACCTAATTTGGTCGTTTTAAGTCCGTTGCTCGCGTTTCTTACGTCCACGTCTTCGTAGTAAGACGAGTGATCAAAATATTACATTTTCAAGTTTTTGATATTCTGCGATGAATAGTGTTTTTACTATTCACAACAGCTTATATACTCGTTTTTACGTTTTAATTAGCGTAAACTCGTAATCGTAATAACTTATTCGTTTTAATCCCGATTTTAGTGATTCCTTCGAGTACGTCTTTGTTATTAAAAGATGTTTTATATTTTATAAAGTTAATCCCACTGCTGAATAGTGCTTTTTTACTTGTCATGAGTTTTAATAAAATTACATTATATAAACTTAATAATCGTAATACGTCGTGATTTTAATTCGTTAATAGTTCCGTATTAGCGATTCTTTCGAGTACGATCTCGTAAATAAAAGTTATAACATATTTAGAATGTTTAAAAAATATTAGTTTTTCTGTAATGAATAGTAACCTTTTATAAAAATAGTTTTTATAAAACTATTATAGTCGTAAACTCGTAATTAACGTATCTTTTTCGTTATAAATCGGTTTTTCGAGTTTCTTATCATTTTGGAATCGTCACGAGACGTATTATTATTATATTATGTCAAACCCACTGTATGAGATTCGAATTTAAAACAGCCCCTATGTATTCATGTGTATATCTTTATAAAAACCTTGTTTTATATATTATTTTCTTTAGTAGTTTATTAAGGAAACCCTAATAACTATTTTTATAACAACATGTGGATACTTATAATAATGTCCAACGATCTCCATATTCCTTATAAATTCATTGTAAACAAGTATAAGCAAATTACTTTCCATTATTTTCACATGAGAAGATTAAGTAACCTTATAAAACCGTAATTTAACCTAAACAATGTTTATACATAAACAATGTTAAACATACTTTTACATTCATTTTTCCATGATATATATAACCATATGACATAAGAATAAGTGCATAAATTCATAAACATAAGTGAAAACTCATTTTACATATTAAAAAGTCCTTAGTGGTGATTTAGCCATAATTAACATATAACACATAAAATCATAATAAATAAAAGTATGAAGGAATTAGGAAGACCTTAGGGACGATGTATGAGATGAGAAATAAGTGCTAAACCCGTGTTTAGATCAAAAATCCAAGCTTACAAGCTTATAAACCCTAGATTAGGTTTGAAACCCTAATCTTGCAATAACTTGTTAAAACCCTTTCAAAGCTTAACCAACCCTTCAATTCTTCTTAGAATACCTTAAGTATGATATGCAAACACTAAATGGTGAAAAGAAAATTCAAAGTATGGATTGTGTAAAAAAGGGGTTTAGACTGTGTGTTAGGATAGGAGACAAATAAGAGTTTTTGTGATATTTGTTATGATCTATAAATAAAGAGTGCAAGCATGCTATTTATAGTAAAAAAATATCAAGATTAACCTAACCATGGTAACTTCTAAACCCTTTCACAAGGTTAATTAGCTAAGATGGTTCATGTGTACATGAGTTGGTTCCCTATGGATCTTTCTACTTAGATATTTTTTAGCAAGGGATATCTCTGGTCCTAATCTAAGAAAATTTTGGCCACATAGGCTCCCATGTGATTGTTAATATTGATTATTTGGGTATTGGGTATAAAACGGGGGTATTCGTTTAAGCGTAGTTAAGTGTTGGTGCTTTCCGGAAATGCCGAAAACGCGTTTTTTATTGCGAACAAAAGCATTTGTAACGTAGCCAATAAAAAAAAGATGAACAAAGTTATTAATTATCTCATAATAATCATAATAACACTTGCTATGATGTAAACATTTAATCGTTTAAATTCCCGTTTTACATTGGAATGATCATTAATAGCTTAACGCGATTTTAACGTACGGATATCCATTAAAAACGAACGTGTACAATACTAAAAATAAATGGTGACTTTATTAACGTCGTACATTGTCCTAAAACTTAGGTTTTAATGATGTTACCTAATCGCATGTTCAAAACCGACACATTTTACTCCTAGTTTTCTAACAAATCTAATCTTTGATATCCAATAATAATCATATGGGGGGGAGGGTTTGAAATTTTTGATAAGGGGAGAAAATGTGATTAAAATATGAAAACGTAGAAAAATGTGATTTTATAAACTCATGTGTGTACTCCATCCTACGTGTGCTAAACACTTTTGAATATTGGTGTACATGTTGAGGGGGAGCGTTTCTGAAAAGCCAAAACAATCGAGGTCTAAAAAGCTTTGATATATATATCACAAGTACCTTGATTAAGGTTTTTAAATAGTTTTATGATGGCAATTGTGGAAATACCAAAGACCGACCCTGTAATTACTTTATCGGAGTTATAAGGATGATAAGATTAGGTACTCGTTCCTATAATTCTGCCAGAGTTGGAGGGATCTACCCAGGGATAATCCACTAATTAGTGTAAGAATTGTTTTTTCCCACCCCCCCCCCCCCCCCCCCCCCCTTAGGTATGATTACAGATGGAGTAACGTGAGATTAAGAGAATAGTGCGGACTGAGATGGAGCTAGTACTGGAACATACCCAACAAGTTACTAGTAATGAAGTCTTGGTATGCACTGAAGGGATTGAAGAATGAAAAAGAAATGTTAAGAAAAAGGGTGAAAAGAAAGCAGCCCTCCTTAAACTTTAGGCAGAAACCAGGTCAATACATATGCTGTCAGAATTACATGGTTGATTGCTGACATTAAAGACAAGTATCATGGACCAAGTGATATGCTGCACAACCCTCCCTAGCCACTCAAGATCCCTCAAAGGATTCTTGTTTCATTTCTCATAGAGATCAATACATTTCTATCGTCTCTCTCACTCTGAGTTAGACGATATTGAAAAGGTGGCAGTCTGTTCCAACCTCCGACTACTTAAAACCAAAAATGCACTATTGAGTATAGAGCCATGAGATCATCCACATATCTCGCTAGGACACTAATTCAACTTACATTTTGTTAGCCTTAAAATATTAAGCCGAACAGGAAGTTCATTCATTACGTGTACGAGTCTTGGTCATTTAATTAATTAATGTTGTAATAATATAATATCAAGAATCGGGCTAGATAGTTAATCTAATATTGTATATGTTTCGGGTTTAATCCTAAGCAAAACCCGAGCCCGGGTAACGCGACGGGGTATATAAACTCTTTTCTATTTAGAAAAGAGTAAGTTGTTCATTTCTAATATTATTTCCTTTTCCAAAATTCTCTCATATCTCTCTCTCTCTTCTTTCTCTCTCTAAAACAACTCACATCTCTTTCTCTTTTCTAGTTCTTGATCCGTGATTGATTCGTGTTATGAAGTGTTAAACGGGAGCCCGTGTCCTAGTTAAATATCCCGCGCGTCATTTAACGCGACAGGGTATATAAACTCTTTTCTATTTAGAAAAGAGTAAGTTGTTCATTTTATAATAATTTCCTTTTTCCTATTTTCTCTCATCTCTCTCTCTCTCTTCTTTCTCTCTCTAAAACAACTCACATCTCTTTCTCTTTTCTAGTTCTTGATCCGTGATTGATTCGTGTTATGAAGTGTTAAACGGGATCCTACAATTGGTATCAGAGCTTCAAGGGTGGATTTATGTTTGATTCTCGTGGTTGATTAGCAAATTGTAGGATCCTGTTTAACACTTCATAACACGAATCAATCACGGATCAAGAACTAGAAAAGAGAAAGAAAGGTGAGTTGTTCTAGAGAGAGAAAGGAGAGAGAGAGAGAGAGAGAGAGAGAGAGAGAGAGAATATGGAAAAGGAATTAATTTAGAAAATGAACAATGATAAGTGCTTAATTACACATATCTTTTACCTCCAAAAACGAGCTTAAATGACCAAAAACAGACAAAAACTGCCAAATATATGTTTGTTTTGCATTTGTATTGTGCAGGAAGTGGATATCAACAAAAAGACAGAAAACCAAGCCAAAATGACAAAACTGAGCATGGAATGGAAAAGACTGTGCAAAATCAAGGCCAAAGTCCAAAAATGCCAAAGTCAGAGTCAATACAGAAGAATCAACAGTCAAACCGGAGCCGGAACTGAAGAATACTATTAGATGCAATCTTAACCCATCTGATGGGCCGGGAAAGCCCAATAGTATAACTATGAAGACTGTGAAGACCAAATGGGCCCTCAATCAATTTCAACAGCCCATTTGTGTGCAATTGACAAAGACTGTGAAGACTTTGAAGGCCCAATCCTAGCCCAGTTACAGCCAATCTCAGCCATTGAACAAACAAAAGCCCACAACAATTTTTATAAACCTTAGGGACTAGAATTGTCATTTTTAAAAATAGGTTTTATAAAAGAAAAATGGTTTAAACAAACACAAGGGCTGGTTTTGCAATTTACCAAAACCCTTTTACCCTTTTAGTTATAAAACGCAGGGACCATTTTTGCAATTTACCAAAACCCTCCTTTTACTCTTTTGTTATAAAACAGAGGGACCAAAAGTGCCACTTTCCAAACTTTATTTATAACTGTTTTTTGGGTTAAAAATGAAATGAAAAAGGGATGAAAGAGGGAGGGCCACTTTTGCCTCTTCCCCAAACATCCCTTTTAAACCTGCAACCACTTGGTACCTCAACCCCTTACCCGACTCAAAATACCGACCTGTGGGTCCCTTATCACGTTTTCACACCAAACCACCTACCCTAGTACACTTCCATGCTCACCCATACCCTTTCCCCACTTACCCTGCCCCTATAACCCTTCCCTGTTGCCAATACACACAACCCGACGATCCCCATGAATGGTGAGATGATGTAACAAGCCAATGGAAGGCTAGGATTGCTTGGGAAGCTTTGTACTCTCACAGCAAGCACAACCCAAGACCAAGTGATGCCTCTGAGCTGCTATAAAAGAAAAAAGACACAGCCGAAGACACACACCCTGTTTTTAGTTTAAAATGCTTTAATTAAGTCTTTCTTTTTGCATTATTTGTAATTTAGTTCTTTTTAAAAGTTTATGTTGTAAGTTCTTTAATGTTAATGAAAAGTTAAGAATTTTACTTAAAAAAATTGCAAGTGACCACTGTGTAAATTTAAGGCTTCTTAAACCTGTTAAACTTGTATAAGAATGTGTCAAGATGGTTAAACATTACTTATAAGGACCTTTCTCAGCCTTCCCTTAACTAAAAATCAGCAAAAAAACGTTTTTTATAAATTAAGGGGGTGTTTGGTTTAACCCCAAAATGGGTCAAATTTGGTTTGGTATGGGTCACAAACACTCAGCCAACTTTGGCTGAGTGTGTAGGGTTTATTAGGCCATTTAAATCACCACTTTTAGTTTGAAAATAAGTTTTTAAGTGCTTTCTATATTCTGTCAAAGTTTTATAAGCCACAAAGTGAGCTAAACCACTTAAGCTGTGTAGACAGCTTAAGCACACTTTGTTTGTGCTTATTTGAGTGTTACTAGCTCTTTTCAAAACCCCCTTGTTCTGTCTCTTAACCTCACCAAGTGAAAGTCAAAACACCCATAAGTCAATTTTTTTGAAAACAGCCAACTTCAAGCCCCAAAACCAGCATGTTTAACTCAACCTTAATAGCTTAAACTTTGAATATAAGCTTAATTACATGCCCTTTTTATCTGTTTGTGATTGATTTTAGGTAATAAGCCCTTGAGAGCTTATTGCATAAGCTCAAAAAGCCCCCTTGTTCACTGCATTGCCCTCCCCTGGTGCTGAGCACCTAAACTCAGCCCACTTTTCTAGCTTATTTAGATAATAAGCCTTAGGATCTTTTAGCTTTTATTTATAGCTTATTAGTAGCCCTTTAATTCCCCAAAATCTCATAGCTTATTTCCCCCTTTAGCTTAGCTTATTTAGGGCTTAAAGTTCCCTTTTTTCTGTTTTCTTTTAAAACTGTTAACATAGCTTATCTTGATTCCAGCTTATTTTAGGGCTTATTCTAGAAAACTTAGCTTATTTAGGACTCCCCTCTCCCTATTTAACTGTTTCCCATAGTTGTAGCTTATTTTGTAGCCTTAAATCCCAATAAGAAAGATAAATAAGCCATAAGCTTAATAAGCCACTGCAGCAGCAAAACCTTACATTTCTGGCTTATTCTTTGAGCTTCAGCTTATGCACCTTTTACAAAAGTTACTCCCCTTGAGCCCCTTAACAACTTTGCTTTTATAGCTTTTTGATAATAAGCTGTTGGACTTCCCTTGCAATCGGGGTCCACTTCAGGGACCATTTGTGTAATTTTTTCTTTTATAGTTACCTCTGTTAGTCCCTGTGGTTAGTTAGCCTGTTACCCCGTTTGTCCTTGTGTCCTTTTCACTGTTAGTCCCTTAGGTTAACCACAGTTAGTTTTATTTAATTTAATTAATTAAATTAGGTTAAATTTTAATTAGTTTAATTACTTTTTTATATAATTAATAACTTTTGGGCATTTTTATATTTTAGAATTGTTACTTTTTCTTTAATTTAATTTTATTTTTTTCAGAATTTTTAAAACTTTTATTTTGTCTTTTTTCTATTTCTTAGTTTAATTAGTTATTAATCATTAAAAATTCATAAAAAATCCAAAATTAATAAAAAAATATTTTTCTTTTTTATAAAATTTCTTTGTCATTTTGTGTTTAGAAAAATATAATATTTAGTATAGGTCAAATTTCATAAATTGCAGTCTAGACCCTTTTTATCGAGTGCGTTTTACCGTTTTCTTTTCGGAGTTTGCATCAAACGACCTCCGTTTTTATTCTAGTTTTTTTTATTTTTCAAATTAACTTAATTAGAATTTAATTTTGATTTTTAATTTAATTTAGCATTTATTTTCTTAATTTTTAGTATTTAGGTTTCCCGATACCTGATTCTGTTCCCCGTATTTTAGTATAGATTTAATTTTAGGATTTCCCTATAACTAATTTTGTTTCCCGTAGTTTTTAAGATCTCCATTTCCTATATCTGTTTCCCGTAGATTAAATTAGGTTTTATTTAATTAATTTTAGTTGTATCAGTGTTTCCATCATATCTAAATATTCTCCATCATTCAATTTCTCATCAAACCAGGATTACCTTCAATTGCAGCCTCGTTGGGACATACGACCCGGGAATATCTCTTCCGGAATCTTTTTATCATTGATTCTATCTTGTGTATTTTATCCTTTTGTGGAATTTAACCTTTTGCCTTGGTCAAGGGCATTCGGTTAAAATCTGTATTAGGGTTGCTATATAAGTGTGTGCTAACTGCGAATCAGCGCCCTTCTAGGGTATCACGTAGAGTGCGTTTCTGACCAACTCGCCGTTGAATTAGAGAAATACGGCGATGGTGGATCGGTAGTAGGGTTACAGAGTTTTAAGAAAAAAAAATCACTTGGCTGGGAGATCATATTAGTTTTGTCGTAATCCCCATAA
>BQNB010173183.1:0-13387 GCA_026074375.1 Tanacetum coccineum
ATGTTACCTTTGTCATGGGTTTTAAGGAATGAATCAGTAGTAGTATCGAGGGTGTTTCCATAGTTAGATTCCTTCCATTCTTTATTGCTCAAAATGTTGTTGTCCAATCATCTTTTATTCCAACTTCCATTCATCCAAGAGTGGAATAATACCTTTTTAGTCCTTCCATCCACTTTCATATGGTTTTCGAATGACGAATTTACCCGTGATATGAATTCAAGCGGATCTATCCCCCAGTTATCCCCTTCGTCTAACATCTTATCTTCGCCTTCATGGGATTTGGGATAGAATTTACAAAAGAATTTTTCTACTAGCTCTTCCCAAGTGGTAATTTTTTCTTCCCCCTCATTTATCCACCATTGTCTTGCATCATCAGGTAGTGAAAGAGGAAAAACCTTCATTCGTAGCCGATGGGAGTCCACATCAGGAATTTTTATTAAATCAAGTAATTCAAGAACCTTAGCAATGTGGTCCACCACATCTTCATCAAACATACCGTGGTATGCATTATTTTTTAATTCTATAAAAAATTCCTTGCTGAGTTCAATATTTATATTGTCATCGGTAATACGCTCCGTAGGATTTGATTCAGCTTGAGCATTTTCCATGTATTTCTTTAAAATTGGTTCTGCCATAGTTCTTGTAGTATCTTCTTCAATCAACTAGCTCTGATAATTGTAATCTGTAACAAAGGTAAAAATATCAGCAGGATTTGCTCTGAAGAAAGATAAAAAAATTAGGCACGGAAATCAAACACGAATTTTAAGGCTTCTGTTACTGTATCAGATGACCAATACGTCGTATTCAATGGAACTGAATATGCCGTATTAATATTTTGAACGAATACACTATATTGGATAGAAAATTAGATATGCCGTATCCAATGGAAGTGGATACGCCGTATCGGTTTATCGACCAAAACAGTGTAATAGAAAACAATTAATTTACACAAACAATTAAACTAAGCAAACAAATATACAAATATTACAAAATATACAAAATTATACAAAATTATACACTAATCTAAATTACACTAATCCTAAGGGTTAGATCTAATTTAATGTTAAAAACCAAAATATCTAATAAAAATCAAGATTAAATCCTACTCCCCGGCACGGCGCCAAAAACTTGATGTGTCGTTGTGTGGTGTTAATTTTATGATTTCAAGTTTTAAATTTATATTTTGCCGACTTAACCAAAAACAACACTTTAACGGGCAGTGTACCCGGTCAGATGGGAGTTTCGTGGTAAGTAGGGTGTCGATCACTAAGAGCGAGAAACAATCTTTCAATTTATTAATATTTTGGTTATCTAAACTAAGTTAATTCTATTCTATGTTAAACCTATGCTAAACCTATGTTAATCCTAAATCTAACGGATAAGGGGGTTTTCAGCCTGAGAGACTGGCACGGGTTTTGTGGTGACTAAAATCAACTTAAGACACTAAAACACACGCAAGCAAATTAACAGAAGATAAAAGAGCGGTCTAGCCAAATATAAGAAAACTGTATTAACCATTATTAATCCAATTAGAACGTTGGTTTGTTTATTTAGTGCAATGATTACTTATCTCGAGGCGGCATATCATTCTTAAGACTTAGGCGGTACTTCTTCCTAAGACCTAGATACGAAGAATTCTGTCACAATTAAACGTATCCGCATAAAGCATCCTTATTTGCTGATTATAATCTATCTTAGGGATTAAAGCAATGGTGATCTTGTTAAACCCTAGCTCATAGAGACTTTACCCACTTACTGCTTAAAGGCAATTCATACACTAGTAGTCCACTAACCAAGTCTTTACCAATTAATCGAGAACGTACTCGTTGATCCCAAGGTCACCTGTTGGTCCAACTAAGCTCACAATCTAAGGGCAAAGATAGGTCGTTATTTGTGATCCTATTGGTCTAGATGTATAAATCACTATATGGAGAGCCATCCCGGCATCTAGATTACTTGGTCCGTATCACTAGATCCAGTTGAATGATAGGTCGCATACAAAAGCACGTAAACAAGTATAAACTGATAAACATAAACAAGCAATCAACGATAAATTAAGCAATCGAGATAAACAAACCAAACATTCAGATCTTCATAATAATGGCTAATACCCGAAGGTATTAGCCTTCAAACGTCATAATCAATACAAGAGTAATAATTTAGCCAAGGTAAACTAACCGAGTTAACAAATGATACCAAAAACTGAACGATTACAAGAGTATAAGAGATTACAAGTTGTTTCCTATGGAATTGATTACGTTGCAAGACCTCTTCTGCTCTTCTTCTCCTCTGAAAATCGACTTTTATGGTTTAGGTATCGAAAATATGATTTAGCACACTTAAAACTCGTTTTTGAGTTTTCTATTTATAAGGTCTGGAAAAAGGTCGATACGGCGTATCGAAAGGCTTCGATACGGTGTATTGGGGGTTTCTTGGAGTAGGGACCACGTTCGATATCTTCCAGAATCTTCACATTCTATAACTTGAATACGGCGTATAGGATTCTCTGGATACGGCGTATTGATCTTGTTTCCTTCGTGGTCTTTAGTGAAGTGCATGCACAGATACGCCGTATCTTCCTTGATGGATACAGCGTATTGGATGTCAGAATCAGATTTCTTCATATTTCTTCGTTTAAAATCCAGAATGCGTGCCTTTTAGTTAACTTTCACCAAGTACTCCATTATTACTGCAATTCTTAAATACAAACGATTAAGTAACAATTCCTTGCAATAATTATACAAAATGGGTTAATTACATGGGATAAATGATGCTATAAAAGTGACATTATTTGATGTCATCACCCCCTTAACCAATCAGTTGAAAAAAGACAGTTTTAGATGGGGAGAGGATGCTACTAATGCTTTTGAAGCTTTGAAGAAGGCAATGGCAAAGCTACCGATGCTTGCATCACCATATTTTAATCGACCATTTGTTATCAAAGCAGATGCTTCCGGGTATGGTGTTGGAGCTATTTTAATGCAAGATAAGAAGCCAATAGCATTTTATAGTCAGGTACTTAGGGTTAGAGCTAGACTTAAAACAATTTATGAGCGAGAACTAATGGCTATAGTGTTAGCCGTAAAAAAGTAGCGTCCTTACTTGATGGGAAGGAAGTTTTTTGTGCGTACCGGCCAAAAGAGTCTTAAATATTTGTTGGAGCAAAGACTCATTCCAGGTGAGCATGAACGTTGGGTATCTAAGTTCTTAGGTTACGATTTTGAAATTCAATACTTTCTAGGAAAAGAAAAGCATGTCGCAGATGCACTGTCTCGTCGGGTGGAGTCAACACAGCTTGGGTCTTTGTTAGTTCCATTGGTATTAGATTGGAAAGAGTTAAGTGAAGAAATAGAGAGCGATCCTAATTTGATTACAATACGATAGAAGTTGTTAAATGGAGACAAAATTTTAGATGATTATTAACTCGATGGTCGTCGATTACTCTACCAAGGTCGGCTTGCATGGCCTCGGTCGTCCCCTTGGATTTTAGAGTTATTTAATGTCTTCCATAATAGTGTTGTTGGTGGACATTCGGGGGTACTTAAGACTTTTAAGAGGATGGCCTCGAAGCTATATTGGATAGGTATGAAAAAAGATATCGAGAAATTAGTTGCAGATTGCGTGATTTGTCAACTTCAGAAGTACTCCACTATGGCGCTCAGAGGGTTACTACAACCTTTAGAGTTACCTACAAAGATTTGGGCAGAAGTTTCCATGGGTTTTATTGACGGGTTACCTAAATCAAATGGTTATACAGTGATTATGGTGGCTGTTGATCAGTTGAGCAAGTATGCTCACTTCATACCAATGCGACATCCTTACACTGCGATTACAGTAGCAACAACTTTTTTAAGGGAAATTATCAGACTTTATGGAATTCCCGAATCCGTTGTGTTAAATCGTGATTAAATATTTCTAAGTAATTTCTAAAAAGAGCTTTTCAAGTTACAGGGAACTCAACTTAAGTATAGTATTGCCTATCACCTGCAAACCGACGGGCAAATAGAGGTTGTTAATAGATGCATCGAGACTTATCTATTTTGCTTCGCATCAAATACTCCTAAGCAATGGTCTCGTTGGATTTCATGAGGTGAATATGGATATAACACATCTTACCATACCTCTACAAAGACGAACTCATTTGAAATCTTATATGGGCGAGATCCTCCGCATTTGGTTCATTACGGAAAAACTTCTCCGGTGTTTGAGGTAGATAGATATTTAGAGGAAAGAGATAAATTGTTAGAAGAATTGAAAGAGCAATTGAATAATGCACAAGAAAGAATGAAACATTATGCAGATGAGCACATGAGGGATTTAGAGTTTAATGAAGGTGAGTGGGTTTATCTTAAACTTTGTCCTTATCGACAACAATCGTTAGCACGAAGGCATAATGAAAAATTGGCACCAAAATATTATGGGCCATTCCAGGTCATTGCTCTAATTAGAAAGGTTGCTTATAAGCTTCAACTACCCGACACAACTTCTATTCATCCCGTTTTCCATGTATCACAGCTAAAAATGGCGAAGGGGTAGATAGTGCAAGTTCAAATTTATCTGCTATACTCATTGAAGATATGGAGATTAATCTTACAACTGAACAAGTAGAAGGAATTCATGGAGGTACTTCTGAAGCTAAAAAGGAGGTATTAATAAAGTGGAAGTATCTGCCTGGTTATGAATCTACTTGGGAGCCATTCGTGACCATTAAGAAACAATTTCCTGAGTTCCACCTTGAGGACAAGGTGGCTGTTTGGGAGGGGAGTATTGGTAAGGATCGGTTTAAGGAAGTTTATCAAAGGCGTGAGAGGAAAAACTACAATGGAGGGAATGCAAGTTAATCAAAGCTGGAAGGGGTTAAAGTATTTATATTAGGAGTCCAAAATTTACTAAGTTTCCTTATTATCCAAGAGTCTTGTTTTACAAGTTAATTGTAGTTTATAAATAGGGTTTTAGGGTCATAAGTCGGGGTATGAATTTGGTGAGTCGATACTAGGAAGGCAAACTAGGGTTCTTTTATTTAGTGTTTGTGTTAATCGTTGTTGTCATTAATAAAAAAATTCCGAGTTATTAATTTAATTTTGTCTCCAAAGTTATCAAAGGGTTACACTAGTTTTTGCTATGATGGAACACAATGCAAAGTGAATAACGGCCATAAAAATGTTGCAAGAAACATTTACTTGAATTACACGGTTGAATAGGTTGATGGGAGTGACTCTATAACACTAGTCTTTATATTTGATGTCACTGATGCATGGCAGAATACACGAGCCCATTATTGCTTAGTAAGTTAAAGCATTATTGCTATAAAGATTGAAGCTTTTTTCAATCTTGGTAATAGTTAAAACCTTTTTTTATTCTACAGATAGTATAGAATATTAAACAATCTGCCAATAATGATTATGTCAGCACTAAAAGGTCAAGTGTGTGTATCCCAGTTGCTGGTGATGTCGTTTATGATGCTACACATCACATTGGTGGAATAGGTTCTGCTCTATATGGAGAGGTAATACTTACACTTTTAACCATCGGGTCTTTGTCTTAACTTGTAAGTATATAGCAATGCATACAAAATAAATCAAAATTAAATTTTTTAATTAAGATTAATTTGAAAAATAAAGAAAAACTAGAACTAAAACGGAGGTCGTTTTGAATGTTAAAACGAAAAGAAACGGTAAAACGCACACGGTAAAATGGTCTAAGACTGAAATTTATAAAAAATTAAACCTATACTAAATTTTATATTTTTCCTAGACACTAAATGACAAAAGAAAATTTTATAAAAAAGAAAAATATTTTTTTATTAATTTTTAGATTTTTTATGATTTTTATAAGAAAAAGTAATAACTAAAATCTATTTTAATTGCTAGAAAATACAAATTTAACTGGAAAAATATAGAAAAATGGTTTTTATGCTAAAATGGGCAAAAATAAATAGAAACAAAAGCCCTAATTTTTAAACCCAATTAAACACCCTAATTATTCAATTAAAACTTTAACCTAATTTTTAATAAAACTAAAAACAAAAATATTAACTTTTTTATTTAACTAGAAAGAACAGGGTATAAACTGTAAGAAAGTAAACTACAGGGTAGGCGGGCTAAATTTGGTAAATTTACACTACAATAGAAACGGGGCCCTTAACTATTAGAAAACAACCAAACAGACCCTACGAAATTGGCTAGTTTTGCTTATTAAAAAGTGATTTTCAGCTAAAACTCAACTAAAAAGGTTACCTAAGGAGCTTATTTCTAACAACTTTAATAAAAGCACTTCTACCTTTTAACAAAAGAATAAGCTAGAAAATAAGCAATTAGATTCTGTCACAGTAAGTAAGCTTTTGACTAACTTTTTGGATTTTTGCTTATTTTGAGCTTAAAACTTGATGAAAATTGAAACTAAAAGATGATTATTAATGCCTAAGATGTGTTTTAAAGGGATTTAAACTAAAATTAACCTAGAGTAACAACTTTATGAAAGAAAATTTAAGATGGAACAAAGTTCAAGGTTTTTAGGAAACAATTTTTTTAGCTTTTTTCCAATAAGCTAACAAGCTTATTACTGAATTTTAAGTTCTGAAATTTTGAAAACAAGCTCAACTAAGTTCCCTTGATCAACCAAGATAAGCTTTTGCAATAATACTAACTAAAATATGAGAATTTCAACAAGAGTATTAAGCTAGGGATCAAATGCTGCTATTGATGTTTGCTGGATCTACTTGTTGCTTGCTGATGCAAATGGCAATGCACTCAAAAACAAGCTATACTTTGAGGCCTAAATCTTCACTAAATGATACTAAGTGAGTACTAAACCACCTTGGACTCTAAAATGCTTTTAAAATCCTAAAAGCTAAACCTATTACAGTGTAAAACTTGCCCTGGTGCAAAATTGGATTTTTTAAACTCTAAACTTTTAAAACCTTCTAACTAATCTTTAAAACCTGCTAACACTGATAAAATGAAATACATCTCAGCGTGGTATGACAAGTTTAACAGAGATGCTTATGACTTTAATTGTCAAATAAAGACTAATCCAAACACACCTTTAGAAAAACTGTCAAAGCTTTAATCTACTAAAAATCTATTTTAAAAGCTTAAGTTCCTAAACCTTTTATCTACATCTACTTATATTAAACCAATAGAGCTATTTGAACTAAAAAAACTGTAGCTTATTTAGAAAAATAAGCTACTTACTCTACTAGGTTTATACTTAATAAATGACAAAATTTTATGAGAGACTGAAATTACTTAAACTAAATCTTATGAAATCTAAAATCAGCTAATAACAGACTTAAAACAACATTATAGATAAACAGAATTTAAACAACTTAAATAATACTTGAAATTTCGACAAACAGGTAATTTCACTAAAACTCTTAACTTTTTATATTAAAAACAGAAATATTACAACAAAAACTCTTGAAACAAACTGAGTACAATAATTTTAAAGCAAACCTTAATTAAAATTAAACTAAGAAAGTAAAAACAGGGGTTGTGTTTCTCGGCTTGTTCTCTTCTCTTTTATAGAAGCTCAAAGCCTTCTCTTGGTCTTGGGATGAGCTAGCTGTGAGTGTACAAAAGCCTCCAAAGCAATCCTAGCCCTCCATTCCTTTATACATCATTCTCAGCCATTGAAGGTCTTCGGGTTGAGTGGGATTGCCAAGTGGAAAAGTTATAGGGGTATTGGGTTGTGGGAAATGGTATGGGGAGAGCAGGGAAGTAACTTAGTGGTTGTTGTGACGAGCTAGAAACCATGGTAGGAGGCGGTATTGTGGGTTTTTGGCGTAAACGGTTTTGAGGTACAGAGTTGGGTGTAACGGTTTAAAGAGAAGTATGGGGAAGAGGCAAAACTGGCCCTCCATTTTTCATTCTATTTTCATTTTATTTAAGCCGAGTTTTAGTTATAAACTAGTTTGGAAAGTGACGCATTTGGTCCCTGTGGTTTTATAACAAAAGAATGATTAAAGGAGTTTTGGTAAATTGCAAAAATGGCCCTTGCCTTTAAACATAATAAAAGAATTGCCATTTGGCAGTTTTAGTCCCTCCATCTTTCACCATTTTTCTTTTATAAAACACTTTAAAAAAAATGACAGTTCTAGTCCCTAAGGTTTATAAAAATATGTTTCAGGCCATGAAATTGGGCTTTGGTTTGGCATGGGCCCAATTGGTGAGTGGGCTTGTTATTGGGCCCAATTGGAGTGTGTCTGGGCCCATAAGGATTTAGGCTTAGTAATTGGGCTTTTAAGTCCCAGATACGGTTCAGGTGGTTTGTGTGTTCCAATGGCTGAGATTGGCTGTAAACAGGTGCTAGGATTGGGCCTTCAAAGTCTTCACAGACTGTTGTACAATTGCACACAAATGGGCTTTTGAAAATTTGATTGAGGGCCCATTTTGGTCTTCCAAGACTTCATAGTTATACTATTGGCATTCCGGCCCATCAGAAGGTTTAAGAATTGCATCTAATAGTAATTCTTCAGTTCCGGGCTTCCGTTTGAGCTTCGGATTCTCTGTATTGACTCTGACTTTGGCATTTTTGGACTTTGGCCGATTTTCACATTCCTTTTCCCATTCATGGCTCAGTTTTGACATTTTGGCTCTATTTTTCCGCTTTTTTGTTTAGATATCCAACCTCCTGCACAAGACAAATGCAAAACAACACATATATATGTCAGTTTATGTCTATTTTTTGGTCCATTTAAAGCTCGATTTTAGAGGTAAAAGATAGTTGTAATTAAGCACTTATCATGGAACACAATGCAAATGAGATAATGGCCATTAAAAATTTTGCAAGAAACATTTACTTGAATTACACGTTGAATAGGTTGATGTGGAGTGACTACTATAACACTAGTCATTATATATGAAAGTTCCCCCCCCAAAAAACACTGAGCATACAGAATGCACGAGCCCATTATTGCTTAGTAAGTTAAAGCATTATTGCTATAAAGATTGAAGCTTTTTTCAATCTTGGTAATAGTTAAAACCTTTTTTTCTTCTACAGATCGTATAGAATATTAAACAATCTGCCAATAATGATTATGTCAGCACTAAAAGGTCAAGTGTGTGTATCCCAGTTGCTGGTGATGTCGTTTATGATGCCACACAGCACATTGGTGGAATAGGTTCTGCTATATACTGGAGGAGGTAATACTTACACTTTTCTCCATTAGTTCTTTTGTCTAACTTGTAAGAAGTATAGCAATGCATACAAAAAACATAAAACAAAACGTCTCAACTTTATTCAGGATGGACGGATTATTTGCTTGTCTAAACCTATATACGGGAAAGGAAACAGTGCAGGAGATAAAGCTGGTTATGTTGTAGGAATGTCCACATGTTATCCTAAACCACGTTCAGTGAACATAGCTAATGGTGAAATTTTAACTTTGACTCTACTTACACTATGAAAAGATTCGTACGGGGTTTATGGCCCTCTTTTCAAATTTTGTTACCCATAATCTTCTTATGTGGTTATATGAATAAACTAGTTCAAGTAAGATTTCTCCCTTTTGTTTTATCTACTTTTCCAAGAAATATAATCTTTATAAAGATATTCGTTAAATATCATAAACACAATAATAATAAAAAATTTCTTCGATATTGATATGAACATTTGTTTCGATGTGCAGGTACATGAAGAATCAAAACTACCAAGCTTCGTATGCGGTGTAGATGTATTCGTATTAGCAATGTATGCCGCTGTTATGGTTTCATATCGACGAAGAAAGCAAAGTGAGGACGGTTTTTCTGTTACCACTCGAACGGTTTATTTCTCTGATTTGAGAAGATGTGCTGGCCGGGATGCTACACGATATAGACCTTATTGGGTTGTAAATGTAGAACTACATGTTTTGCGAAGTATCAGATTATTACTATAAAAGTATAAATAGAAATATGTTGAGTTTATGAGTATATATGTGGAAAAGTAGAAGGGGGGTTAAATGGTTTACCGCTTTTTAATTTAGTAGATCGTTTGTTTATAAAAACTATGATTCGAGTTTATGTGATATCAATGTACACATAATATGAACAATTTAAGTAAGTAAATGAATGATAACAAGATAAATAAGTATGCAAGACAAGAGATAAGAGTTAGAGGGATCAAACCACAACACAAAGATTTATAGTGGTTCGGTAACGAAGCTCCTCTTCGCCCTACTCCACTCCCCGAGTACCCAACTCGAGAGTTCTCTTTACTATGTCAACAAGCTCCCTTTAGGCGTAGAAAACCGTACACAAGTAGCTTACACTATTTTCCGACACTAAGCTAAATGTCGAGTTCTAATATTTAGCTAGAACCAATCTACCACACACTTTGTATTTTGGGGACTAAAATACTAACCGCACTAACACAAGATCACTTCACCTAAGAACTAACACGATCACCCCGATCTAACTATTCTCTCTACGATCACCACGATCTAATTGTACTCTCTATGATCACCACGATCTAACTATACTTTCTATGATCACCACAATCTAACTATTACACACAATTACACAAGATGTACAAATGATTTACAAATTATAATACAATCGTAACTATGTTACAAGATCACAAACTAAGCTATAATACTTTGTAACTTGATGGGAGGAAGTATTCTTCTCTTGCACTTGAGGATCTAAGCTTGGATTACTTGGAAACAAATACTTAGAATTAAATGATCAAAGGAATTGGAGTGAATGTAAACTGATTTTAGAACAGAAAGAATATGTGTATTAAAGGTGAAAAATCTGTAGAGAACAGTCTGCTATTTACAGGCAAAGTTGGGAGCGTTTTTGTCAGGCCGACCCCCTTAGCTCCTATGTCGGCCACCTTATCACTAAGGGGGCCGCCCTTACCTTTAAGATGAGGGCCGCGCCATAGCTTGACGCTCACCATTTTTGTCTTTCTATAGGAAGAGTTTTCTTGGAACAAGAAAATATCCGTTTTTAGGAGAAAATATTGAATTCAAAACATTTATTTTGAATAAAACATTACTTATAAATACAAAAATGTTTTGTATAATATAAATATGTTTGTACATTTATAAAAAAAATGTGAGGTTGAAAAAAAAATCCTTTGATCATAAAATGCATTAAGCATATATTTATTCATACATTTTAAGTGATTAAATTTTCAAAATGAAAGTTTGTAACTACTAATTACTGTGTTTACGTTTTAATTTTACATTGAGTGTTTTTAAATTTTATGATTATCAAAACGTAGAGAGGTCGAACAATATTAATAACGTTTTTAGGCATTATTTCTATCAATAATCTCCCTCTTTTTTATGATTACAAAATCTAAACTCATTAAATATAAAATTATTTTTAAACAAGTATTTAGTGAGTTTTATTTCTATTTATCCCCCTTTTTGTAATATCAAAAAGGCTTCGTCGATTAGTTTGTGCAAATTCGTCGAAACAAATGCTCCCCCTTGATGTGTATTCCCCCTCGTTTGAGGGCACCAATGAATCGAGCTATGAAAACTTTGCTACAAAACAAAGTTAGAGTGACAAGAACTATATATATGTATATATATGTATATATATGTATAATACAAAACCAACTTTTTTACTCCTAATAATGCATGATGTATACCATATCAATGCAAGATGACTTTTTGTAATTAAAGAAAATGCTAAAAAATTGTTGTAAATGAATTAGGGTCATTTAAAGAATTTTAATTAATTAATTTTCAAAAAAAATACCCCACGATCTTAGGACTTATTTATGGTATCATAAATATTAATATTGTTCATTATTTATTTACCCTAGTCTTCTTCTCTCTCACATAAAAAACAGCCGCTTTGTTTTTCTCCTCTCCTTTTCTGTATCTATACACTGAAAATCAATGAACATAACGACTGAACACCGTGTGTGGTGGTGGAAAAAAATTTGCAGCCAAAGACATCAATGGTACTCGATCATGTTTTTTTTTGAAATCCCTACATACTTTTTGGAAACTGATTGAAATCAATTACGGTATTCTTTATATACCTCCTCTCATACACTTATCTCTCCCTCGAACCCTAGCCTCCACCTACAGCCTAACCCCAACAATCATCAACACGCGCCCATATGGACGATCCAGTATTCGATCGAAGACGCTACTCTTTTAGTTGTTGCATTCGTGAAAGACCAAAAAGAGATGGTTTCATGGCCAATATGTAATTATTTTTTGTCCAGTTTCTTTCAAGATGCCAAATTCAAATGAATAAATCTACGGTGAAGCAGGTTAGTATATAAATTCGATTTAGTTGTTTTCGTATATAATATGAATTGAATGGTTTACAAGTTATAAATTTATTGTTCTCGATCTATTATAATATTAAAAATTTATTAGATGTGTTTTATGTGTAAAAGGTGACGTGACTAAATTTATGTGAACACTAAAATTTTGGCTTCAAAAGATAATATTAAAAAGATATCTTTAGTGTTACACACTGCTAAAATTCATTTTTATATGGAATGGGTTTGATTTTAATAGACGTTTTTCTAATTTTTCATGACTAAATTTATGTGAACACTGATATTTTTACTATGTATTGGTTAATACCCAAGTCAAAATATATTGATTATATTCATGTTTCTAATATAAATTTTTTGCAAACTGTCATGTCACTGAATAAGATTCCGCTCTAAGATGTTGGCTTGTTTTATTTCACGTCCCCACAAATATGAAGAACTCAACCAGCATTTTTGGTCAGTCCTTTTCTCCACACAATGGTTTCTACTTTTGATTGAGTTTAAGTTTTGACATAATGGTTTCTACATTTTTTTTAAATAATGTAGTGTTTAATTTTTTTTACAGTGATGAGAAAAATTAAATTACATAAACAAATTCATTTACGGTCTAGATTGGGTTTTGATTTGAGATATTTTGCACTTTAAATCTTACTATGATGGAACATATGTGTTTCGCATCAAGGCGTAAGCTTGCTGTTAGGTCATCACTTTGGTTAATTAGTAAACATGAGTCATTTACCATAGTGTGTTTCTAAGTTGATTATACATAAAGAAATATGTATACACATATGTTTTAGACGTGTTTATTAATGTTTTAGATTGTGCATATGTGTTTGCAAGTGTTCGTAATAAAAATAATAATAATTGTTTGTAATTTCAGGTAAAGATGTAAAGACACAAGTGCACCGTGCAGATATGTTTTAATAAATTTGACGAAAACGGGCAGCGTGCACATATGTTTTTTGAGGGCGTGCACACATGTTTTTGGAAGATATGCATATATGTTCTAGTGAATTTGATAATATTTTTGTTTTTGAATTGTATTTTATTCGATATCGAAATTTGTATTTGATATTTATGTTGTTGATTTGCTATAAAATTTAAAGGTTATATGATATTTTTATGTTTTTTGTTACAAAATTTCGAAGATTAAAGA
>BQNB010173185.1:0-13387 GCA_026074375.1 Tanacetum coccineum
AGGTTGCGCTATATGATTTTTTTTGAACGGCGGATATTATTAAAAACTAGCAAGGAGCTAGAACTTACAAAGAAACAATATGAGGATTTTTAAGCCAATCTATCCAACTAAAAGAAAATTTACATCTATGTTTACACCAAAGAAAAGAGCGAGCCACCACCTCGTCAAACATAATCGCCTTCGACATACTATTTGGACCGAAAATACTTTTGTTGCGGAAGATCAAAATATACCACCACATAATATAACAGACTCCTTCCAGCAGCTTTTTGTGTTTAGATTCGAGACGGATATTAACTAGCCACTCAAGCCATTCCTCGTATGAAGAGACCTCCGTAACATTAAGATCCCACCAAGCCAAAATCTTTTTGAAGATATCTCTAGCAATGTGACATGTAAAGAAAATATGCCTACTTGATTCCACTTCCTTATTACATATAGGACATAAAATCGACTCTATATCCATACCTCTTTTAGAGATGTTAAAACGAGTAGGCAAGCTATCCATCTTAAGTTTCCAAGCAAGAATATTGACTTTAATGGGGACTGCACGTATCCAGCGAGTTTTAGACGATACCAAAGGTAAAGATCTATCGTCAATCTCCTTCCGAATAGATGCAACCGAGAACTCTCCATTACCTGCCAAGGACCATATCCATCTATCCTTCATATCGACAAGTGAAACACCCTCCATATTCTTCAAAAGCTGATTATATTGATCCTGTTCAACACCACTTCTAGGAGCTCTACGAAACGATAAGGACAAATAGACATGGGACATCTTGCTGGCCATTGTCACGTTCTTATGCGTCTCTAAAGCATACGCTCTTGGATATAACGATTTGAAAGTGTAGTCACCCCTTCAAACATGATCTCAGAAAAGAGTATCTTCCCCATTACCCATTTTTTTGTGAAGAAAACCCATCAAGTCGATGCCCTTATTCTTGAGATGATGGACCTCTGAAACTATATCCAACCATAAAGACGGATTATGATTTTTAACATGCATACCAAGTTTACCGTCATCACCATGAATCCCTTTTATAACCTTAGCCCATAAAGATGATTGTTGAGACCAAAACCTCCACACCCACTTAAACAAAAGAGCTTTATTTAACGCATAGAAACATGAAACTCCAAGACCGCCATTATCTTTAGACGCCAATACTTTGCTCCAACTAACCCAAACCTGCTTCTTACCATTTTGATCGATGCCATTAAAAAAATTACGTCTGATCGATTCTATTTTATGAAGAACCTTCAATGGAGCTTTAAATAAAGACATATGGTAGATCGGCAACGAACCAAGAACATATTTTAAAAGGGTTAACCTCGTACCGATCGAGAGCATCTTTGTCTTCCATTTAGATAAGCGAGCTGCAATCTTATTAACGATCTCATTCCATGACTGAATTCGTGACATTAAGCAGCCTACTTTTGACCCAAAATATGAAAAAGGAACTTTAAGGATCGCACACCCAATTTTCATAGCAGCTTGTTCCACTTGAGCATTAGAAATCGTGATTCCCATTAGTTTACTTTTGGACAAAATGATATGTAAACTAGAAGCCTTGTGGAAACATTCCAGCACACGAATGATAGTATCTATGTTAACATCACTCCAATGACCCATAAAGACCGCGTCATCCGCGTAAAAAAGATGAGACACTTGGAGAGAAGATCCGAGGTGAATGCCTTTAAACATACCCGCGTTCACCACTCTTTGCACCGAGATATGGAGACTTTCCATGATCAAAATAAACAAAAAAGGAGAGAGCGGGTCGCCTTGCTTGAGACCTCTATGAAATTGGAATTCATTGGTTGGGCTACCATTCACAATAACCGAGCCTTTGGAAGAAAGAAGACAATTACGTATCCAACCGCACCACTTATCACCAAAACCAAATTTTTTTAAGATGTCGTCCAAGTAATCCCAACGAACCGAGTCGTAAGCCTTTTCGAAATCTACCTTGAAGAGCATCGTTTGTTTCTTTTTCTTCTTACACCATTGGAAAAGCTCATTTAAAATAAATGAACCATCTAGAATTTGTCGGTTCGCAACAAAAGCGGATTGAACATCATTCACTATATCCCCCATAACAACCTTTATATGATTTGCCAAAATTTTGGCTATGATCTTGTATAAGCTTCCAATTAAAGTAATTAGACGAAAATCTTTCACCATTTTAGCCTCTTGAGTTTTTGGGATTAAAGCAATGAAGGAGGAATTGCAACCTTTGGGGAATTTTCCATATTAAAAGAAGTATAAAACAGCTTCTACCACTTCATTTTCCATAAAAGACCAATATCTCCTATAAAAGCCGAAAGAAAAACCATCTGGCCCAGGGGATTTATCAACCCTACAATCCCATACCGCTTTCTTAATCTCACTTTGAGTTATATTATTTTCCAGGTCCATTTGTTGATCAGGAGTCAATGCGTTTGGGAAATCCATCTCAATGTGTAGACGATCACGAGGAGGTTTGTCAAAACGACAAGCAAAATGAGAGAAAAACTCACTTTTGACCAATATGGGATCTTCAATCCATCTACCCTCTACCAGGACACCACGGATAGCAAGTTGATTCCTTTTTTTATTTAAGACCCCATGAAAGTACTTCGAATTTTCATCTCCTTCGATCGCCCATTTGATCTTAGATTTTTGGGCCATCTCCAATGAATCTAGCTTGTCTAAATCTTGTAAGGATTTAAAGGCATTCATGCGTTTATTTAGAATATCTGAATTGCCCTCCCCTCTATCTAACAACAAGTCTAATTCAGCAAGTTCATCTTTTATACCTTGTTTATGATTTTTTGATCTTTCCTTGTAAGCGTTGATCCATATGCGAATCTTCTCTTTGAGGAACTTTAATTTTTTCATTAACTTTAATATGGTGTTCAAATCGTTCACTTGGGCATCCTTCCATGTTTGTTCCATAAAATTATCGAAGCCATCCAATTCAAACCAATAAAAATAAAATTGAAACGGAGTTGGACCATAATCGAAATGAGACTCACGGAGTAAAATGGGCCTATGATCTGATAAGTAGCGGTCCAAAGTAATAGCTGAGATGTTAGGACACGAGTTCAGAAGACCTTCCGATATAAGAAAGCTATCGAGTTTGCTTATCTTCGAGGCTGATTTATGACACCAAGTGAACCTATACCCATCTAGAGGAACATCCTCCAAACCGGAAGTAGAAATGAACGAATTGAAAGCGTCTGCACCTTGGACATTAAAAATGGAGCCATGTCTTTCTTCATGAGTACGGACTTCATTAAAATCACCCATTATAACCACGTCATCATTCCAATTGTTAAGAACTGAGATCAGGTAATCCTACAACATCTTTTTTTTGATAACTCCTGTGGAGCGTAGACAGAAATAATAATAATCTTCTTACCATTAGGAATCCATTCGCCTTGAATCATCACAAAGTAGTCTGAAATTGTGAAGTTGATCTTGCGAAACATTCTCGGATCCCAAATACAAAGAATACCTCCCGAATTTCCAAAAGAAGGACTATACACATGTTCAAATCTCAAGTTACCCCAACACGGTCTGATATTAAATAACTCAATATCCTCCATTTTAGTTTCTTGTAACGACAAAAAATTCACCTTGTGTTTATCACATAACTCCTGAACCCAGTCTTTTTTAGCCTTCTGGGCAAGGCCTTGTATGTTCAAAGATAAAAAATTCATTGGATACCTTCGTTCACTCATTGATGATCGATGATATCGCCAATGTTTTTCGTGCATCCCTCCATATCGAAGCCCATAGTTTGTCCAACTTTGATTAATTCTTCCATAATTTGTAAGATTGAACCTCCAGAACGTGGTATCTCACATTTTTGGAAATGGCCTGAGCATGTTGATGAAGAAGTCTTTTTTGCATCCGAATCCACTTTGTCATCATGACCATTAAGGGGGTAGTCTTCCCTTTCCATTTCAAACTTTTTTGGAGGACTGCTTTGAGCGTCTTGATCAATAACAGGGGTAAATCCAAGGGGTATTGCAAGTTATCCTCAGAATTATAAACGCCGATGTTGTTGTCATTTTTCTTTTTGAGTAACTTATAGATATCAAATGGGTCCTCAGAATGAGTACCCTTCTGATCATCGTCACCACCCTCCTTCCTATTTACATGGAATTGTTCTTTCTCAAAGACTGTTTCAGCGACCTCTTATATATCACTTATTCCATCCACGTTTTTGTTTTCATCGATAGTGCCCTCCTTACTCGCCTCGTCATCATACTTACTATCGTCCTCTTCTTCTTCTTCGTCAAAGTCAGGGACCCATCCAGAAACCTCTTTAGCCCGTACCCAAAAAACTTTACCTTGAATAATAATTTTGAACGACTCATAAATGTTCTCAACTAGTTTTGTTTTAATACAGATTCTTTTACTGTGAAGATATCCTTCCTCCTGTTCATCGAAATAAAGTAGCTCTCCCCATTTAGATGTAATACACACGAAAGTGTTTTTGGACCACGCTTTAAGTGGTATACCTTCAATGTCTACCCACGTAACTCTTTCGTTGATGGAGAAATCATTGGAAGCTTGAATAATTTGAGTAAACCATGATCCAGTACCCACATTAGACTTGAACCTCTCTTTAGCAATTTTTGTATTGAATTCCATCATCACCTAAAATCCTCCCATATATTTTATCTTGATGCTATCGAAACCTTCAACAGCTAGGACCTTTTTCAAGTTTGTTAAGGAAGTAAGATCTTTAACTTCTCCTATCAAAGCTGTAGAATAGTTTGTTAAGTTAACATATGTTTCATCAAGCACGATCGCCGGTGTTTCCTCGTTCTAATGAAAAGATTGTGAACCTGAGTTAACAGCATGAGCATAAGATCTAATATACCCATTCGCCCTCTTCCCCTTGTGTACTTCCCTTGGAACATTCATCTCCCTTTTTTTAAATGAGGATTGATAGTTGTTTTTAGGCAATGGTGTTCTCTGAAACCTTGCAATGTTTGCATGAAGTTTGAAACTCCTAATCCATATAGTGCAAAGATTATTAACCAAGCGATCAACGTCAAAAACCTTAATAAAACGAACAAAACCAAACCTTTTACCCGATTTGGATCTCTTATCTGGAATGAAAGCGTCCACTACCGTCCCATATTGCTTACAAACCGTCCAAAGCTCTTTAGCAGAACACTTATCCGGAAAATTCGTGACAAATATGGATGAGGAAATCTTCCTTACCTCGTCCTCCTTTGATCGATGCTCCCCCATAATGATTGATAACGAAAAAAAAAATTTATTAAAAAAACGAAGAATTTAAAAATAATATAGAGAAAATTGAAATTAGGGTTTTGAAAAATTAGGCTTGGATGAAAAATTAGGGATTGAATGAAAATTTTTAGGGTTTGAACAATTGGGTGAAGACGATAAGAGACGAAGCACCCGAAAACCCAAAACGAAACATGAATCTAAATAAAATTAGGCTTGAAGGAGTCGCCTGTGGATTCGGATGTGGAATAATAGCCATTGCACATCCCGGTGGTATTTTTTTGAGTGAAATATGCTTGTAAAATGTGCATAGCAAGATAGTTTTACCCACTGCGCTATATGATTATTGCTCTTTTTCTTGATGCCTCATTCTGCCCTTGACATTGTGTTGTTTAGAGGTGGCAAATGGGTTGGTTTGGGTCATGGGTCATGGGTCAAATGGGTCATGGGTCAAATGGGTCATAGGTCAAACAGGTCATGTTTTAAAAATGGGTCTAACGGGTCATGGGTCAAACGGTTTGGGTCAGGTCGACCCACTAAATTTTGGTGTTTTCATACATTTTTGAATGTTTTAAATGTTTCGTCAGTCTTTTTACGTTTTCGTCGGTTTTTTCTGTTTTTTACGTTTTCGTTCGATTTCTTACGTTTTCATCCGATTTCTTATGTTTTCGTCTATTTTTTTTGGCGTTTTTGTCCGATTTCTTATGTTTTCGTAGGTTTTATAACGTTTTTGTCTAATTTCTTAAGTTTTCGTCTGTTTTTTTATGTTTTTGCTCGGTTTCTTACGTTTTCGTAAGATTTCTTACATTTTCGTCTGTTTTTTTACGTTTTAGTCTGATTTCTTACGTTTTCGCCCGATTTCTTACGTTTTCGTTCGATTTCTTAAGTTTTCGTCCGATTTATTACGTTTTCGTCTGTTTTTTTATGTTTATCGTCCGTCTGTTTTTTATGTCTTCGTCTGATTTCTTACGTTTCCGTTCGTCTTTTAACGTTTCCGCCCTTTTTTACATTTTCATCAGATTTCTTACGTTTTCGTCTGTTTTTTTACGTTTTAGTCCTATTTCTTACATTTTCGCCCGATTTTTTACGTTTTCGTCCGATTTATTACATTTTCGTTCGTTTTTTTACGTTTATCGTCTGATTTCTTACGTTTTCGTTTGTTTTTTGTGTTTTCGTCTGATTTCTTACGTTTCTGTTCGTTTTTTACGTTTTCGCCTGTTATTTTTACATTTTCGTCAGATTTCTTACGTTTTCGTCTGTTTTTTTACGTTTTCGTCCAATTTCTTACGTTTTCACCCGATTTTTACGTTTTCGCCTATTTTTTTACGTTTTCATCAGATTTCTTACGTTTTTGTTTGTTTTTTTATGTTTTTGTCTGATTTCTTATGATTTCGTCTGTTTTTTACATTTTCGTCCTTTTTTACGTTTTACATTCTTCAACCCCTTTATCTTTATCTTTCTTTGTTTTCACCCTTTATCTTTACTTTTCTTTTTCATTCTTCAACCCCTTCAATGCTTACTGATACTTCATTACTAGCACCTTGTTTGGTTTATTCTAGTGCTAGCTTTGTCTCAGTCCGCATTCTTCCCATTCTCACTTTTACTCCTTTTTTCATATCATACCTAGGGACTCTTCTACACTATCTAGTGGAGTGTTCCTGGGTAGATCCCTTCGGTTCTGGCTGGATCGTGGAATAGATACCTATGCCTAACCACCTTTTAACTCCAAATAATTAAATACATGGTCAGTCTTTTGGTATTGCCACTTGTTTCCATTCACACCATTCAAAATTGCTCCCCCTGCATATGTGCATCGATATTCGAAAAGGTTTTGCACATACGAGGAAGAAGCTGCACTAGAGTCATTTAAGATCACATTTTCTCAAGTTATATATTTTTAAATCAAATTCTCTCCCCTTATCTAAAATGTCAAATCGTTTGATATTTTAGATATCAATTAATTTAAAGTTTAAGCATTTGGGGAGAAAATGTTCCAATTATTCACAAGCCTTATTTGGAACATTTTAATGCTCCCCCTCAAATTATGAGGGATATTATATAGTGTTTGAGGATTTTGAATTTACTGAGAAATTCTTGAAAATTCGTACTCAAACACTATATATGCCAAATTTTAGTCTTCACTACTTATTAACATATTCATAAGATTTGTAATACCAGAGATGACCTGAATGTGTAGAACAAAGTATGTCAAAGTCATATTGTCCGTTGTAGTAATTGGAGGTCATTCATGTATTCTCTTCCACCAACAAACTTTTATAAGCTTCTCTTGAACCGTCTATCAAGCAAGAGGTTGTCATCCTGATCTTTCTCTGTCCAAGAACTCTTTGGCATTGCTTAAACTTTCTTTCCAAGTTATGAAAGTCTTTGCTTCAAACTTAGAGGATGAAACAAATTCAGATACATTTGTAACTTGAGCTTGTGTGGTTGGTGGTGTCGGTGTTGATGTTGTCTTAGCTTCCCTATAAACCAGCAATCATTTCTTGAGTAGATTCAGAACTTTCTTGCAAGCCACATCAAGTAGTCTTAATGTATATATCCCAGATATTCGAAGTACACAATTAACCCTTTCAA
This sequence comes from Tanacetum coccineum, assembly GCA_026074375.1. Classification (NCBI taxonomy): domain Eukaryota; kingdom Viridiplantae; phylum Streptophyta; class Magnoliopsida; order Asterales; family Asteraceae; genus Tanacetum; species Tanacetum coccineum. The sequence goes on from BQNB010173185.1 coordinate 7,844, forward strand.
GAATTTGATACCGCAACACCAATGTCAATTAAGTCTCGGATAAGCGCATTTCTTTCTTCAGGATAGTGATGATAAAAATTGTAATACCAAAGTCAACTAAGTCCTGGATGTAGACAATTAAATCCTTTAAATAGTCGAAATGATAACTTCAAAGTCAACTAAGTCTCGAAAGTAGACATTTCTTCCTACAGGATACTGACTATCTAAAGGGAATCATCATGCCTATGTGTACTTCTTTTATCAAAGATTTCTATTACTTTTAAGAATAAGCTTAGAGATTGACCGGTCAGGTAAAACATTAATTGAATCAGACAGAATTCTTCTCACGCTTTAAATAATTATACTCCTAACAATTCCCCCTGGGAACTCAAATGATGCATACCAAAGTAATGACGAGATGTCACTTCCCCTATGAGATTGAAATAGTGTACCCGAAAGAAACAAATAAGGCATAAAATCAAAAGAAGTTAACCATGAAGGCAAGTTCAAAAGAAGGCCATGGACTCTATCAAGTATACATCTACTCCTTCCCCATTGCTGGTTTTGACACCTCGGAATCAGCAAAACCTTGTACGCACACATACTCGAGATCGTGTTTGAAGAATAAATAAGCTTAGCTCTACTCCGTGAGAATCAACTTCAAGGATTTTAAAACTTATGTAATTATTTCCAAACATTCCTAAGTCTTTTACAACAATGAGATGTTTGTAATATTAATCGAATGTAGTTTAAAACCTATACTCACTAAGTCTAACATTGCAAATAAGTCCCTAAAGTTTGAAACAAATGACATCTAAATCCCTTGTAGTTAAAATACATTAACTCCCCTTTAAATTATGATCCGTCATTATTAAAAACTTTATTCGTTTATTTTGTGACTTATTTTGAAAGACCATTTTAAAAGATTATTTGATGACACTTTATCCCCCTCAAATACTGACCCGTTTTTTATTTAAAGAGTTGTTGTCATTGTTTGAGTGGTCGAATTGTCTTTGAAAAATCTTTTTATGATTACTGAAAACACTGATTCATTTTAAAAGATAACTTTTTACCAATAAAAATAAGATTTCTCTTATTTTTGACAAATAAATGCACTGAAACGTACACTAATTTGTATAAAGGAAGCACGGGTTGTGTTGCAAAGTAAACACAAGCCTTTGCATGGTCATAAAGTAGACCATGCCCGAGAAAATTAATTCTCGTTGAGAGGTCAAGTCTTCTTTTTGGCGAAGTACTTGCCTTTAAGATGACGACCGGGTTGCTATCTGAAATAATAGCAAGCCATATGACATGATTTCTAATCGAACTTTATTTACAGCTTTGTACCATTATTGGATGACATTTCTGAAGCCGTAAATACTATCGATGCTAGGAAGAATTTCATGAAAACATATTTTTGTATTTTTTGAATTTTTGAATTTTCTATTTTCTTTTCTAGGTTTTATATATTTGTATTTTGTTTTTATAAATTTTTTATAAAAAAAAAATCTTTTTGTGTTTTTATGATTTTATATATTTGCATAGGATACAAGAAGATTTCTCTTCTTTTGAAGATAAAGCACACTGAAGCGTACACCTTTCTTTTCTTTAAGGAACGGGGCCTGAAGTGTTGTCTGCAAACGCCATTGAACTTTGAAGCTTGGGTGTTGATCTGAAGTAATCAGCATCCATTGTCCTTGTTCATCATACATAAATTCCTGGAACCCTTGGTTTATGATATATCACTCTTTTCAGCAAACAAACTCCGAGTCTTTCCTTTTCAGGATTGCAAAATGTACCTGCACTAAAGTTAAGAGTACTTGCACTGACATTAATAGTTTGATCGCATTCATATGGGTTAGTGATACATTCATTTGAACCATTTGAGGGTCCACAATCAACCTTTGTTGTGCTAGATGTGAATGTCTTTCTAGTTGGAACTCACTTAAGACCTCCTGTGTTAAAAATTCTACCTGTCGGTATCCACCTAAGGCAAGATCTAGGAGTGTTTGTTTTCTCATGCACAGCGGAAGACTTATTGGGAGAAAAACTATATCCTGTAACGATCTTCCTACTAGGTTTTTGAGTATGACTTGTTGGATCTACGGGTTTGTTACTGTTTCTAGTCTTATTGGGTTGAATCTTAGCACGAGAATTCACTTCTTTCAGGAATTTTGTTATACAGGCATCATGATTTGCATTAAAGACACGTTTCTGACAAGTCGAACAAACAAAGTGTTTGGAGTCCGAAAATGAACTAGGATTCCTAGAATGATTTGCTTTGTGCACAGCTTTTAGCGTTTCCACACTACTCTTAGATGCAGGTCAATTCCTAGACTTTTGATTATTAAGAAATCAGACGAAAACATAAGAAATCGGACGAAAACGTAAAAAAAAAAGACAAAAACGTTAGAAATCTGACGAAAACGTAAAACAAGGCGAAAACGTAAAAAATAGGGCGAAAACTTAATAAATCGGACGACAACGTAAGAAATTGGACGAAAACGCAGGAAATCGGACGGAAACGTAAAAAAAAGACGAAAACGTAAGAAATCTGACGAAAACGTTAAAAAACAGACGAAAACATAAGAAATCTGACAAAAACGTAAAAAAACGGGCGAAAACGTAAGAAATCGAGCGAAAAAGTAAGAAATCGGACGAAAACGTAAAAAAACAGACGAAAACATAAGAAATCTGACGAAAATGTAAAAACCAGACGAAACGTAACTAATCGGACGAAAACGTAAGAAATATGATGAAAACGTAAAAAAAGGACGAAAACGTAAAAAATGGACGAAAACGTAAAAAACAGACCAAAACGTAAAAAACAGAATCGTAAGAAATCGGACGGAAACGTAAAAAACAGACCAAAACGTAAAAAACGGACGAGAACGTAAGAAATCTGACGAAAACGTAAGAAATCAGACAAAAACGTAAAAAACGGATGAAAACGTAAAAAAGGACGAAAACGTAAGAAATATGATGAAAACGTAAAAAAATGGACGAAAACGTAAGAAATCGGGCGAAAACGTAAGAAACGGACGAAAACGTAACAAAACATACGAAAACGTAAGAAATCGGACGAAAACGTAAAAAACAGATGAAAACGTAAAAACAGATGAAACTTAAAAAACGGACTAAACCGTAAAACCCAGACGAAAACGTAAGTAATCTTACGAAACGTTAGAAATATGACTAAAACGTAAAAAAAGACTAAAACGTAAAAAAATTAACGAAATCTGTAAGAATCTGACGAAAAACGTATAAACGTAAAAAAAGTTATGATTAGGGTATATCACTTTTTAAGAAGTTATAACTAATTAGGTTAAAGTTTAAGTAGGTCGACCCATTCGACCCATTCCTATGACCCATTCGACCCATATCAAATTAATTAAAAGTGCATTTTAAAAGCCCATTGGACCCAAACTTCATTTAACTTAAAGACCCAAATGACACAAATATTAAAAAAAATGACCCAATTAAACCCATTCTCTTTTATATTTGGGTCAAGATTGCCACAACCAGTCAATTCTGTTAATTTAAACCCATCTTCGACTCCCATAGATATCATGACCACAATGAAGATTCATGTTGCTCATGATTGGCATTCCACCTCCGGGTACCTTCTGACTCTAAATTTCTCTTGTTATTAGTTGCTGTCTCCATATCAATCTTCCCAGAGACTTTGTGGTCTTATTCATTGTTTTTGTTCACGGATTTCGATGCCCATCTGTTTCATCATAGACGCCTTTACGCTCCCGCTGTTAACAGTCGTCGAGCTCCTACTGTTAACATGGCCACCTCACGACAACAACCACCAGGTTCAGCAGATTATAGATATCTCGGAGCCTGTAGCTATAGTTGTCAGAATTGTAGAGTACTCTTTTGGGGTGAGGAGCGTTCAAAGAGTGTTTCCCAAGTTCACGCCCCGGTATAAAACGCGTTGTTGCAGAGTTGTCGATTTGTCTGTGCGTACATATCAGGTGTATCCTGAGTATATGAAACTACTACTTCGGGATCGTCACTTTTTAGACAACATTAGAGCATATAACCAGATGGGTGCACAAATTGATTATTCAATTAACAATGGTCGTGGGTCGTATGTATTTAAGATATCAGGACAATTGTACCATTGGATAGGGTCTTTGTGTCCAGCAGAAGGCGAACAATTGTATATTTATGACACCGCCATAAATATGGTCTTTGGATAGGGTCTTTGTGTCCAGCCAAGGTTCTTACAATTGTATATTTATGACACCGCCAACGAAATAGACAGTCGTATGAGTTACTTTGGCGGTCAGAATAGTGATCTTCGTAGGAACACAGTTGAAGGACTTATAGACTTGCTGGACACTCATAATGGACTGGTACAGCACGTGAGAAATTTCAGGACACACATGTTCCCAACTTCAAGGTTCGATTGTACAATGTGGTTGGTGCTCGAGAATATGAGCTTTCCACAGGGGACATGCTTAGGGATGGCAATGGGTCGGGGAATTTCGGGGATCATGTTTCCCATCCCCATCCCCAATCTCAATATCCATCCCCATCCCCGGCCCCATACCCGGCGGGGATAAAATTTTCAATCCCATCCCCATCCCCATCCCCATCGGGGACGGGGATCCCCATCACGGAATCGGGGATTTTTTTTCGCATGTATAATCAAGTCTTTTGTAATTATCCAACTTCATTTATTTCCGCACTTAGCTACCGTAACATCCAACAAAGTATAATAAGCATTAAAATAGAATATACGAATCAAGAAATTAAAGATACATAACTTCATAAATAATTTTGCATCCTTCGTACATGCATCAAGAATTCAAAAAAAAAAATACAAGTCTAATATAAGTGATTAGCATTAGCAATTATGTTTTGAGAGGCTAAGGTTTTTATTTTTTATTTATATCTGATAGGTAGAACCCTAGAAGAATGAAAAGTTTGGTACGAAATAATATCAAATAAATTATTAGGCCTCTAATATAAGTGATATTTGAACTTAATACTTTTCGGGTATGGGTTCGGGTACGTATACGGGTGTCAAGAGGTATTACCATCCCCGCCCCCATCCCCGTTTTTAATATCGGGGATTCCCCATCCCCAGTCAAATCGGGGATTCTCCGGTCAAAACGGGTTCGAATATCGGGTCCCCATCGGGTACAGGTTTTATTGCCATCCCTAGACATGTTGGGTGCTATAGTATCTGATATGGATTATGATATAGTATTGGAGGGGAGTTCAGGGTATCCACAACGTGTAAACAAATTGCACCATTCTAATATGTTGTTACAATTTCCTCTTCTGTTCATCTATGGGCAAGATGGTTATTCGAAAGACTTAATCAGCTCCACGATCATGGATACATGAATCAGTATTACCTCATTGTCACACTCTTTTATGGATACATGAATCAGTATGTGTATCTCGAGAAGAAGATATAGATATGTATGTATCGGCCGAATTGCCTTCAGAGGATGTCGACCCACAGTGCTACAATATTGTTTCAGAATTTATAATTCACGGACCATGTGAAATAGCATGTCCATCTGCTTCATGTATGCAGAA
>BQNB010173187.1:0-13387 GCA_026074375.1 Tanacetum coccineum
TACAAAAGCAAAACATACAAATACAATGTATTTTTGGTACGCTTTTAGTCATTTAAGTCCGTTTTTAATGGAACAAGGTATGTGTAATTAAGCACATACCACTGATACAAAAAATTCTAACAGTGAGGGTGATACTGAAATTCTTAATGTTAATGAAGAACGAGGTAAGAACGTCTCTAACACAGTGGCTCTAGAGGAAAGAACAGTTGAACTTGATAAAGGCCAGACTGGATTAGACCCTGGTAATACCGAGTCTCGACCTCTACAAGATGAAGACTAGGCTGGATCAAACCCTAGACAAAGTCATGTGGCTCTTGCTGGACTAAACCTTGAGCTCATGCACGAAGACTTCATCGCTACAGTTTACCCTAAAGTTCATGAAATCCTAAAGCATGTTACTGAGGAACATGTCTTCTTAAAGAATCCACCAAGCTCATCCAGGACTCTTTCATCGATGAAGAATCTTGATGATGCTTTTACCTATGGTGATCAGTTCCTGAATTACAAACCAACGGAAGAAGAACCAGGTAAAGCGAATATGGAAATTGAAGTGGAATCTATGGTCACTGTTCCTATTCATCAATCCTCTTCATCAGTTCCTCCTCTCTCCACTCCCGTTATCGATCTCACACCTCCAAAACCAGTATCTGATCTCGTTCAAGAACCAGTCTTAACTGCAACAACTGCAACAACCGCAACAACAACAACACTTCCACTACCACCACCTCTACAACAACAAAGCATTATAGATCCTGAGCTAGCTAATCGTGTCTCTGCACTGGAAGAGATATATGCTAACTTGGTGAAGAAAAACAAGCTTTAGGACCAGACTACTCAAGCTCTCTCATCTAGGGTTTTCACGCTGGAGAATCATGACCTGTATTCGAAGATTGACAAATACGCTCCAATTCATGAACGCTTCAGAGACTTGTCTGAATTTGAGATGAAAGAAATTCTTCATGATCGGATCTTTAAAATTAGCTCCTAAAAATCACATTCGGAACACATAACTCTCTACGAAGCTCTAGAGGCGTCTATGGATCGTAAAAACAGGGAAGATTCATTGAAGCAAAGGCCAAGTCTTGTAAGAGACGCCGTGATGAACAAGATCCTCCTCCACCTCCTCCAAAGGACTCATACCAAAGCAAGAAGAAAAGGCACGATTCTGATGCATCTGCTTTAAAACAACCTCAAGCTCAGACGTCCTCAGCTTAAAAGAATTCTGACACAAGAGAAGCTCGCTCTAGCTCCTCCAAGCAAAAGACTACCTCTCAATCTGAACAGCCTGTTGATGATGTACTAATACCAGATGATGCACATATCTCAAACTCAGAGGACACAGGAGCTGCTCATCTTCCAAAGATCAAGACCAGGCCAGACTAGTTGAAGCATGTACATGAAGAAGAAAGCTACGACATACCTAAACTGGACTGGGTCGTTCCTCCGAATGACTTACCTGAAACTAAGAACAACTGGGCAAATGTAATTGCCAATGCGTATAAAGATCTAGAGGAGAACAAGTTAATTCGGAAAACTAGAGATATGAGATCCTTCATCAAATGGTATTGCAAGCAAATTAAGAAGTCGAAGCTCAACAAAGATGATTTGAAAGGTCCAGCTTTCAAGTTAATCAGACCATTTCATAAGAACAACATTTCCCTTCAATTTCAGATGGAAAAGTGTCACATGCTGCTTACAGATCAGACTGATTTAGCTAATCCTGAGGGTAATCGAGTTGTGCCTGACGTAAGAAAACCATTACCTCTAGGAGGTCTACCATGTCAGGTAACAATTCAACCACAATACTTCTTCAATAAGGATCTGGAATATCTTATATCAGGTGACAAAGAAAGAAGGAATGCTCTATCAATATCCAAGCTAAAAGCAGCTTACTATCCAAACTTTGGGCTCGAAGAACGATTACCGCACTGTGGACTGAAAGTAAACGTGAATACGATATTAGTACAGCCTACGGTATCTCACACCGGTGGTCTAAGCGCAAGGAATTCTACATCACTAGACACAGTGCCCCCTCTGATCGTCGTGCAGTCAGATTTCACATGAAGATTCTTAGTGTTATCAGTCACAAGACCTTCTCAAGATACGGCTACACATACTTGAAAGACATTGTTCTACGCAGAGCTGACTACCAATAATACAGGATCTTGGAAGCCGACTTTAAAAATTTACATCAGAATAATTTTGAAGACCTGTACCTGCTTCATCTTCAAGGCAATCTCAACCACTTATCTAGTGCTGACAAAGTTCATCTATTCAACGCAGTTAACCTGTAGATTTGGAACATAGTCATCAGGCAGTGTGGAAGACCTGCAACTCAGAATTAAGAGTTATCAAACAAAGCTCAACCTTACACAACCTAGCTGAGATGCTACCGATTTTCTCTTCAAAGAAGATTACACCATTGTCTACAAGCCAAGGGCCGTAATCTACAGAGATAGGAATAATCAGAAGAAGATGATGAGGGAGTCTGAAGTTCACAAGTTCATCGATGGCACGTTGACAAGAATTCTGGAATAACTGGATCGTATAGTCAAAGACTACGTGCTATTCAAGTTTAATCCTGGCATGAAGCATAGAATTTGGTCTGAGGATGATAAAAGGAGGAGTAAAGAGTTTATTGAGGTGATTGAGAGAAGGCCCAAGATAAGGAGAACTTTCAGGAGTCTTGAAAGCTTTGTTAGTGGAAGGTTAAGAGATGTTAACTACAGACTTATCCAGAGAACTAAATGATTTCATCATTCTGACACCCAGGTCAATATCATCTTATTTTGTATAATATATCTTGTACATTATTATTATTATGTAGTGTATCTTTAGGTGTTAAGTGGTAATGTATAAATTTTCATGAGTTCTTTGTTAAACTCAAAATCTTTCAAAATTATTATACCTGACACTCACACATACCCTCATAGATTTAGGAGGAGCATTAATATGTTCCCTAATCAGCTTGTGAATAATCAGCACATTTTCTCCTAGTTTTTTCTAGCATATTTGAATCAATTGATATTTAATATATCAAAGGGTTTGAAATTTTTGATAAGGAGAGAAAATGTGATTAATAATATGAAAACTGATGTGATTTTATGGACTCATGTGTATACTCCATCCTTCATGTGCTAAACACTTTCGAATATCGATGCACATGTTGAGGGGGAGCGTTTCTAAAAAGCCAAAATAATCGAGGTACACAAGGCTTTGATATTTATAGCACAAGTACCTTGGTTAAGTTTTTCAAATGATTTTATGGCAAGGAGAACAATACCAAAAGACTGACCATGAATTTAATTTTATCGGAGTTATAAGGTTGGTAAGGTTAGGTATTAGTTCCCATGATCCAGCCAGAACTGGAGGGATCTACCTAGGGACAATCCACTAGTTAGTGTAGTAGTCCTTAGGTATGATATAAAAAATGAGTAAAAGTGAGAATAAGGGAATAGTGCCGACTAAGATGGAGCTAGTACTGGAACAAACCCAACAATGTACTAGTTATGAAGTCTCAGTAAGCACTGAAGGGGTTGAAGAATGAAAAAGAATTGTAAGGATAAAGGGTGAAAAGAAAGAAGCCCTCCATACAGTTAGGTAGAAATCGGGTCAATACATCTATTGTCAGAATCACAATGATGATTGCTGACATTGAAGAAAGTTATCATGGACCCAGTGATGCAATGCACAACCCTCCCTAGCTACTCAAAGTCTCTCAAAAGATTTCTGTTTCATTTATCACGGAGACTAAACACGTTATCTATTAACTTTCTCAGTCTGAGTTAGTTGGTACTGAAAAGGTAGCAGTCAACTCTAGCCTCCTATTACTAAAACCAAAACGCACAATTAAGTCTAGATCCAAGAGATCATCTATAAATCTCATTAGGACACTATTCCAATGTACTTGTCTTTCACACACTGTGAAAAAAAGGAATATCTTATGAGTCCTTTGCATTATCCTTGTGGTATTGCTAGAACATTCGAGTGATATTTAAGTATTCAAAGTGAAGATGGAAATCCTGCTAGAGCCAACATCAAGCAAGCTCTAGGTAGGTGACTTATAAGATCCTAAATGGATCACACTTGTGACATTGGATATCAATTCGGTCCAGTTTATGAATTGACGATTGATGAATTTTGATAAATGCTTAAAACTCTCGATGTGTTACAAAAACATTTTTACAAGTGACACGTCGATTGATTTTTAAATCATTTTTCTCTTTAATCGGTGGGATAGTAACTCACTGATTCACTCATACTGTGTTGTCTGCTTTGAGATGCTCTGGGATTGAGAACGGCTAGTGTAGCTGCGAAACCCTGTCAAGGAGATTCTTTGGAATTCTACCTGATCACAGCAGTATTTATACTGATAAACGGGGAACCATGGTTATTACAACCGTATTCGACAAAAGTGAAAAAAGACTCTTTCGTTTATTACTAACGTAAACCTGCATGTATTCCTGACGGTAGCAGCTGGTAGTCGGAGACAAGTCATATTCATAACCACATGCTCATACTCTAACGACACATTTTAAGATATCATGAAAGCTCAAGTAAATGTTTTAAAGCTTCCGCTACTCTGATACTACACGTCCTTCTTGAAATGTCCAAGTTTTAAAGTTAAAGAACTTCAAGAACAAAGAATATTCAAGCTTTCAAGATCAAGAAGGGTATGAGCATGTCGGTCCAGAAGTCACAAGCACAAGATGGCAAAAGATCACAAGATGATGATTAGAGATTACATTTGGCTAATGATCTCAAAGAAGCTCAAGGTCACACACAAGTCGAGTTAAGGATCAAGCTCAAGATTAAAGATTAAAGGTCATCACATCAAAGTACAAGATATCAAATGAAGAATCAAAGACTACGAGCTGGAACACAAGAACAATTATAAGATTGTTGAGCTTAAGATTAGTATTTTCTAGGGTGACCTCCCTTAGGGGGAGATTTTTAGATATAAGAAAAAGACTCTATCACCCCGTGTATTTTTATAGTTTATCGTAGCTCATAGTTTAATGTTAATCGTATGACATACGGTATTAGACTGGGTATAAATCCACACGTGTAAGCCCATACCAAGGCCATTGGGCTAGTTTTGTAAGTACTATAAATACCTCTTCCATGCCATGGATGAGGTGGTTGGTGGAAAACCCAACCATAAAGCTGTCACCCTTTTTCAAGTGATGTCGTCAAAGAAGTCGGTAGAAAACCTCTAAATCGATGATAGTGAGGTGGCGTTGTCACAACCATATTGTGAAGCCGTCCTAACTTTTTTTCTATATATATATTTGCTATGTTTTCATAATTTGTGTGCAACTCTTAGGAACCAAACCGTAACTAAATATTGATGCCATTTTTAGTGTTTTTCTTCATTGTCCTCTGTTTGCTATTCTAGGATAAATTCATTAGTGTTTATCTATGATTGTGTGAAACTTGTTAGTGTATGATTATATATATTCTCTTCTTGATTGGTGAATGAGAATTACTTGTTAAAAGCTAGTTAGGAACTGCCTTGTTAGATAATTAACCAAAAGTAACTAATTAAACATCGAGCTAAGATGCACATATAACCAAGTTTATCAATTTTATAGGAAACCATTGCGACTATAAGGTTGGGTTTAATGTTAGATGAATAATTAGATTGGATATCTATTTAGTGCTTGGTAATTATTTTGTGTGAATTGCGACTGTATGACTGGTCACATAGGATGTCTTGCATAAGTTTTAGCTTACACCTACACAATTGGAATTCAGAATATTCACCATTACACCAATTGAGATGTGACAATTGATGACATCAAATAACGTCACTTTTTATAACATCATTTATCCCATAAAAATAACCCATTTTATATAATTATTGTAAAGAATTGTTACTTAATCATTTGTATTTGAGAAATGCAGTAATTATGGAGTACTTGGTGAAGATTAGCAAAAAGGCACGCATTCTGGAGCTTAAACAAAGACATTTTGAAGATTACTGTTCTGACAACTAATACGCCGTATCCTTCAAGGAAGATACGGCGTATCTGTGCCTGCACTTCACAAAAGACCACGAAGGAAACAAGATCAATACGCCGTATCCAAGGAAGACCAATACGCCGTATTTAAGCTATGGAAATAAAATATTCTAGAAGATATCGAACGTGGTCCCTACTCCAAGAAACCCCCAATACGCCGTAACGAAGCCTTTCGATACGCCGTATTGACCTTTTTCCAGACCTTATAAATAGAAAACACAAAAACGAGTTTTAAATGTGCTAAATCATATTTTCGATACCTAAATCATAAAAGTCGATTTTCAGAGGAGAAAAAGAGCCGAAGAGATCTTGTAACGTAATTAATTCCATAGGAAACAACTTGTAATCTCCTATACACTTGTAATCGTTTAGTTTTTGGTATCATTCGTTAATTCGGTTAGTTTACCTTGGCTAAATTATTACTTTTGTATTGATTATGACGTTTAAAGGTTAATATCTTCAGGTATTAGCCATTATTATGAAGATCTAAATGTTTGGTTTGTTTATCTCGATTGCTTAATTTATCGTTGATTGCTTGTTTATGTTTATCAGTTTATTTAACACCCCCAAATTTACACGCAGCGGAACCAACTATTTGGGTGTTAAGTAATGTTACAACAGTCACAAAATATAAAGAACGACTCAAAAAGAGACGTTTTAAAAACAAACATACATTTCCATTCCATAGTTTCAGAGTTTAAAAGCGTAGTCCCAAAGCATCATTACCAAAATATTATACAAGTCTGACATAAACAAACTAAAACAAGTTTTTCATTAAAGGAATGGATTTTAAAAAGATGAAACAAAAGTTTAGCACAAGCTCCTCCTTGTGTGCTCCAAGTCTTTAACCTTGATTACCAGAGATAAAACATGCTAAAAAGTCAACGAAAACGTTGAGTGAATCCATAGAGTTTATATGAAATAAAGAGTGAACACAAGTATTTTTAATCATCGAAAACTTGTGGATCAAACAAGTTATAATCACTAATGCATTAAGCTCATGCCAATGAAACGTTAACCAACATATTATAAATATGTAATCATTTGGCCCACAACTAGGTAATATTGCAATATACCTAAAGAAATTCTCAATACAAAATGTCCTTTAGGGGTGATCGCGCCATGGATGTCCAACCCCATATAGGACAGTCACGGCCCAATAGATCTACTTAATGTACTAGATCTTACCCATCATAGGTAATTAACAGTGCATGAAATTAAGGGCCTTTTTGCAATAGGTACTCATGCAATTAGTTCACAATCGGGTCCAGCATACCAAAAATCACTTGTGTTCGATTTATAAAACTAGCATGTATCTCCCTCGCGGGGGTTATAAAAACATTTATAAGTAGAAAGGCGAGGCTATGAACTCACCGTGAATAGAAACAATGTCAATCGAGAAATCACGAGAGAAAAGGACGCCGAAAATCAACCACGACCTATTAATAATGATAATATATAATTGTTGGGAATTCACTTTTACGTGACGACATTACAGAATTACCATAGTTTATCATAGTCACATACGCGAGGACTAGAATAGGCAACTATGTATAGTTTAGAGGCGTATGGGCTATAAATACCCCTCTATGGCTTCCATAGAGGGGTTGAGTCATTTGGCATTTGTCAAGTCATTTGTATCCTTCATCCATTTTCCACCTAATATCACAAGTCCATCTTCCATCTCTCTACTCTCTCTCACAAAAATGGCTTTCATGTGGTTTGACTCACCAAGACCACCGGATCTTGGTTTTCGTAGACCTTCAATTGGTATCAAGAGCCATGGCAACATACTCTTGGGTTGGTTTTGATTTTTATGGTCCGTTCGATCTTGTCACTATTTCAAATCTATATTTGGTGGGTTTCGTGATTTTTAAGCTTATTTCATTTTTAGGCGCTCGAATGTGTTTTGTTTAGTGGTTATAAAACTGTTTTGTAACAGTTTTTTTGAGTTGTATTTTTGTTGGGTCCATTTGTTTCGAATATCGAACGAGCTTCACTCTTAGAGGATCGAACGAGAAGATTTTCTCTTATGTGGATCGAACTAGGGAGGATCGAACTAGGGAGGATCGAACTAGGGAGAATCGAACTAGGGAGGATCGAACTAGGGAGGTAGTAATAGGTGGATCGAACTAGGGTGACTCGAACTAGAGGATCGAACAAGATCATCGAACGAGCGGCTTCTAGTTTTGATCGAACGAACGACTTACAAGTTGAATCGAACGTGTTACATTGTGCTCGATGAATCGAGCGTGCTTTCTAGTTTTGATCGAACGAGCAAAAATTTTGTTTGGATCGAACTAGCGGTTCGAACGAGCATCGAACTAACGGTTCGAACGAGAGGATCGAACTAGCCGTTCGAACGAGAGGATCGAACTAGCCGTTCGAACGAGAGGATCGAACTAGCCGTTCGAACGAGCGGACCGAACGAGCGAAAATTGTCAAGGATCGAACGAACGAAAATTTTGTTTCGATCGAACGAGCGGACTCGAACGAACGGACTCGAACGAGTGGAATCGAACGAGAAATTTTTTTTGGACCAAACGGAAAAAATTTAGAAAACTTGTGTGACGAAAAGGGTTTCAGTAAAACAGCCATAACTTTTGATCCGTAAGTCCGTTTTAGGCCCGTGACCTCTCAAATCGAAGAGAAAAACGAGACGGATCACGCTGTAACCACCCTTTAGCTGGTTAAGGATTTTTCGAAGCCCAAAAACATCGTTTTCTATGATTTATTGACGTTTTTCAGTTTTTTTTAAATTTTTCGCCGCTGATTCCGAATCAAATCACTCACGGTTTTCTATTGATTTTGTAAAATCCCGTTAATTCATTTATCGGTTTAAATCATAGAATTGTAAAATCCCGTGAATGTTAATTGATTTCAACAACACAACAAACACGAGACATAACACTAAAAACGATCCGAATAAGATTCAATAAATGACAAAGTGACAAGATTTGTGACGAGACCGAGATCAATTTGGATAAAGAATCATGAAACTTAAAGGCTAGATTTGGAATTAATTTTTGTGACTACGGAGTTGATCGGGTATCACTCATTTGAGATGTTGGATTCACGAAGGCGTGTTCTTATTTTATCTTGAAGTCGGGGTTGGTTGGATGCATGATTTCAATGATAACTTGCTCGAGCTTAATTTAAGTTGAAGACTTGGTTTATCTAGTTTCCAGCAGTCAAGGGGTGGATGGTTGAAGACCTGGTTAACTATCACTTAAAGGAGTTACATTGGTTAGTCCTCATGTCACACGATTAAGTCGGTTGTGGATAATCGCAAGAGGTGATGAAAGTCTCATACTTTGGCCAAGGGTATTGAGTACTTAGAGATTTGCTTGGAGCACAAATTCTCCACACCGTCTATTCCTATCGATACTAGCGTCAAAGCTTAAGTCACAAGAACGGAAAATTCTACTTTGGTTTCAAGTTTGGTATATCTGGTTTACTTCATCAGTGGTTACTTCAAAAAGCCTACAAGATGGTTGGTTAAATGATAGCCAGAGAGAGGTGATGAGTAAAGATTTGATCAGCAATTGATTCTCACGGGTAAGATCTGAGCTAATTTATTCCTCACACAAGTACTCAAGTAAATGCGCGTCCAAGGTGTTGCTGATTCCGACGTGTCGAAACCAGCAAGGGGGAAGGAGAAGATTCACCCTTGAGCCTTTGCGAAGGAGAAGATTCACCCTTTAGCCTGTGCCTTTCTTTTTCTTGAAAGCTTGACATGGAGCATCTTTCTTGAATTTTTTTAAGTTAGGCTATGCCGGGAAGACATATGTCATAACCGCAGAGAATATCAGCGCTTTAAATTATGGCTTTTTTTGGGGGCATTTCTTCTGACACATGGGGGAAGTGATATCTTGAGAACTTTTGTATGCATTATTTGACTTTCCAGGGGGAAGCGGTGTGAGGAAGTTATATTTATGCGTGAGAAGATACATGTTGCTGATCCAGATAATGCATTTACCCCAACGTTCAAATCATAGTTATTCTATAAAAGAGCAGTAATATTTGATGTGGTATCCTACCAGTTCCGCTGTGCACTTAATTATTCTAAGCTTGTTAGTAAGCTTTGGAAACTGCTCAAGAGAGGATTGCGAGTTTGGGGGGAAGCTTTGAAAGCTTCTAATAATGAATATGTGGCATGAATTAAGGGGAAGCTTTTAAAGCTTCTAAATCAAGAATATGTGGCACGAATTAGGGGGAAGCTAATTCAGAAGCTTCTCCTGATAACCAGAAGTTGTATGGTTTACTTTATTTCAGCCTATTACTCAATATTTTCATACAATGTACTACATAGATGATAATGTTGGAGTGCAGATTGAAAGTCAAACACCACAGAAAGACGTCATCATGCATTTGAAGTTCTGGAAGTTCTTGTTCTTATCATTATGTACTTGTTAGGAAATTATTGTAAAGTAAATCTGTAAATCGTCCCGTGGGGGGAAATTGTTGGGATTCACTTTTACGTGACTCGACATTACAGTGATTTACCTTAGTTTTCATTAGTCAATACGAGAGGACTACAATAGGCAACTATGTATAGTTTAGGGGTATGGGGCTATAAAAATCCCCCTCTATGGCTTCTCTTAGGAGGGGTCGTTGAGTCATTTGGCATTGTCAAGCTCATTTGTATCCCTTTAATCCATCTTTCTTACCTAAATCACAAGTCCATTACATTAATCTCTCTATCTCTCTCACAAAATGGCTTTCATGTGGTTTGAGGGGGGGGGGGGGGGCGGAGGGGGGGGGGGACTCACCAAGACCACCGGATCTTGGTTTTCGTAGACCTTCAATAATTAATATTTCAATTATAATAAATGTGAACTTATTGTAATTATATTATATGCATGAAAATTTGTTCTTTAGGAATCCATGTAAACACCCCTTACTTATTGTTTCTATTGGTCACTTATTTTCTAATATTACGCCGATTTACTAGTATAATCTAGTTACTGCTTAACGACTTGTCAAAAAACCTCAAACACTTGTCTTATACTCCTTTATATCTTAACTTACTACCATACTTGCCCCAAAGGTTCTAAGTAAATTTTACCTTTCGTTAACTCTAGCTTATCATAACTAGCTCGAAACAGGACCTACTGAAAGTTATCAAAAGTTTGGCAACAGCAGGCACCCTTAAAAATTTTATAAAAATATAAACAAAATACAGGAGGTCACGCATATCATGTACAATCTCCATATTAAATTTTGTCCAAAAATATTAAGTTTTGACTCGCCTGCTCACAACATCTTTACACACGAAAGTCTGGACAGCCTACACAGTTTTAACACTTAATCTTGTACAAAGGTTTTGACTAACTTTTACATCTTGAAAATCAACGAGGCCTAGTTCGTTAGAAAATAGACTCGGAGTAGATAACTTTAGGGTCCTGAAAACCTAGAAAATCTTTTGACACGACCAATATTATAACATCACAAGCTGACCCAAATTGGGATATGGAAACTGCCATTTTCTGAAATTTGCCAAAACCAATTCCTAACTAAAATCGGCCATAACTTTTTCGTTTTTAGGAGTTAGAAGCTCTAATTTATACCAAAACGATCATTGGAACGATCACTACCATTCTAAATACTAAAATATCAGATTACAACACTCTAAAGCACGCCAAAACTAACCTAAACTTTCTGGTCTAATTAGGAGTTATAAAACCCCATCAAATCTTTAATTTTTCGCACTAATATCACATTCCACAATTTCTAACTAACCTATATATTCCACTAAACCTAATTGATTATCCTCAACGTTCATAATCCAACAATTTCCTTTTTCACAATTTCACCATGGATTCTCAATTGACCAAGATTAACATGCATGCATATGAATAATTGAAATCAAATTACAATAGAAGGAAAATAGCTTACAATGTAATCACAATAGAAGATAAATCAAAAACTATAAACCCTTAGGGGTTTATGAACATGGCCGAACCACAAAGGGACCCAAAACGAACCAAAAATCAACTTTTGTTAACCCGAATCTTGAATATAACTTCCTTGCTCAACCCTTGCTAGTATCTAACACTTGAATTCACCTAAATCGCCAATCTTGAAAAATTAGAGATTTACAAAACCTTCTTGCATGTTTAATTTTTTTGAGGGGAAAGATTAAAGGTATTTTTATAAACAATTTGGTATATGATTGAGTGGTTTTGGTTGAGAATTGAAGCTTCAATTTGTGTTTCTTGGTGTTGTTTGCTCGACAGAAGAGAGAAAAAGGAAGAGGCAGGAAAAAAAATTTAACGTTATAATCTAGAGAGTGTGTGTTTTCGGCTTATAAAAAAAGAAGTGTGTGTTTGTTTGTTCGGTTAAGTAAAAAAAAGGAAGGTTGGGTTGGGTTTTATTATTAAATGAAAGGTTTATAAGAAAGACGGGCTTGTATATCTTTTATAAAAATAAAGAATATGGGTCTAGTTTATAAAAAAAAATATGGATGTTGTGTTTGGCTTAAGGTTGCCGAAATCAAAAGAAAAGGGGGAAAAGGAAGGGGGCTTCGGCCCAATTTTTATTAAACGTTTTATATCTTTTAAATCTCAATCCTAAAAATTAACTCAACTCGCTAATTTTTATAAAGTCAAAATTTTAAATTTGGTTCGACCTGACACGAATAAAATATGAGAAATAACAGAAAAAGAAAAATATATTAAATAAAAATTTAATAATTTTCACAATTAAAAATACGGAATTCGTTGATTTCTCGATCGGTAACGATTAAAGATAAAATATAGAATTCGCGAAAGAATTTAATGACGATTTTAATAAAAACCGACTAAAATAAATAAATGAATTTATTTAAAATCTAGGGAATAATTATAAATTCAGAAAAAGTAGTAACCTTAAATACGGGGTTTTACATTCTCCCCTCCTTACGGGAGCGACGTCCCGACGCTCGATTTCTCCTATTCGCTTTACACTTGCTCAAGAAGAGTTGCGGGTAATTGTTTCTGAAGAAATCTTATCGTTTATAAATAAAAGTACGATTTTTAAGCGAAAACGTGAGATTTTGACTAAACGCGACTAATACATGAATTTTAACGAAAGATGTCAAAATTAGATTTCAAGGTAGCCAGGGGATTTCAAAGATAGAATAAACACAGTAAACACTTAAACGGATAAAATGCCTAAAACAACTTAAGATAAGCAAGAACGAGAAATCGCGAATCGCGTAAACCGTCAAACACAAAAATCCACTTTACTAGAAAATGAAAAGAATGCATGTATTACAAATTGTTGTAACTCGGGTTCACGGTAGTGATCGTAGAAGGTCTATTTTTAAATCTTTAGGAATCATTTGTTGAAACGAAGTTTAAATCGATCATATCATTATGATG